>JAGFNQ010000276.1:85551-107326 GCA_024364735.1 Boesenbergia rotunda | reverse complement strand
CAGGAGATCCAAGAGGCAGAAAATTCAGAGTTTCGAGTATCAGATAGTGGCATCCTCTATCTTGGAGACCGCCTTTGCGTCCCCAATGATGAGGAACTAAGAAAGAATATTTTAGAAGAAGCCCACAGTACCCCGTACTCTATGCATCCTGGTTCTACCAAGATGTACCAAGATTTAAAGAAAGATTCTGGTGGTCTGGACTCAAGCGAGACGTGGCCAGATATATCAGTACCTGCTTGACCTGCCAGAGAGTCAAAGCAGAACACCAGAGACCAGGAGGAGTTCTACAGCCACTTCCCATTCCAGAGTGGAAGTGGGAAGAAATATCCATGGACTTTATCACAGGTCTTCCAAGAACCACCCATGGACACGATGCAATTTGGGTGATAGTGGACAGATTGACCAAGTCTGCCCACTTCCTAGCCATCAAGTTATCGCATTCGGTAGAGCAGTTAGCACAGCTGTACGTGAAAGAAGTAATCAGGCTTCACGGAGTTCCGAAGTCGATCGTTTCTGACAGAGATGGGCGGTTCATCTCCCATTTTTGGAGGTGTGTTCAGGACGCCCTAGGCACCAGACTTCAGTTCAGCACAGCTTTCCATCCCCAGACAGATGGACAAACAGAGAGAGTAAATCAGATTTTAGAAGACATGCTCAGGGCTTGTGCATTGGACTTTAAAGGTAGTTGGTGCAAATTTCTGTGCTTAGCTGAGTTTGCCTACAACAATAGCTATCAGGCCACCATCAGGATGGCACCTTATGAGGCATTGTATGGCAGGAAATGCAGATCACCCATATGTTGGCAAGAAGCTGGTGAGAAGAAAGAGATGGAGTCAGGACTAGACAGCCAGACTGAGCTTATAGATGAGACCACTCAGGCTATCCAGACGATCCGCCAGAGGATTGAGACTGCCCAGAGTAGACAGAAAAGTTATGCTGACACACGCCGGTAGACCACTTGAATTCCAAGTTGGAGATTCAGTATTTCTCAAGGTCGCTCCTATGAAGGGAGTGATGAGATTTGGCAAGAAGGGCAAGCTAAGTCCTCGCTACATAGGACCCTACAAGATCATAAAGGGGTTGGTAAGGTAGCATATGAGCTGGACCTACCAGAGGATATGTCAGCTATCCACAGTACCTTTCATGTCTCTATGCTAAAGAAGTGTATTCACGACCCTAGCCAAGTGATTCAGCCTCAGTCAGTACAGATCCAAGAAGATCTTAGTTATGAGAGCAGACCGACACAGATAGTGGACAAAGCAGTTAAGAGATTAAGAAACAAAGAAGTGCCACTAGTGAAGGTCATCTGGCAGAATCAAAAGCATGAAGAGGCTACTTGGGAACGTGAGGACAGCATGAGAGAGAGATATCCAGAATTATTCTAAGTTCGAGGACGAACTTTTCATAAGGTATGGGGGATTGTAACGCCCCAAAATTCCCATTTTTAGTTCTTAAAGTCCTTAGAATTATTTAAAAATGGTTTAGAAATATTCTAGATATTTTTAGAATATTTTTATGGAATTTTTCGAGTCCGTTTAGTATATAAAAAAAAGAAAAACGTTTAAGGGCAGCCGGGAGTTCGAACCCGCGACCACCAGGAGACCAGGAGCGCGCGCGACCAGCTGGGCTAGGGTATCAAGCACAGCAAAAGATGGAGAGAAATTTATTTAAGGTGTAGTTAGGTTAATCCGCCCCATAAGTATAAATAGGTAATTAAAGAGAGAAGTTTTATTTCTCTCCTCTCCAAACCCTCACGCCGACCTCTCCTCTCTTGGGCAAAACAACACCAAGCTCTAGGGGGCCGGCCAAGGCTCTCCTCCAAGAGATCTTCCAATATTCGAAATCCCCGCGACGAGAGGAACGCGTAGGCGCGAAGAATTCTCCGAAATCTCAAGTTTCTCCCAAGCCCTAGACGTCAATCTTGGTTGTAAGTCCAAGATATCAATGTAAGTACTGCTCACCTGCAGTAAGAGGCGGTTTTTCCGCAAGAATTTCCCTTAATAGTTTTTAAAAGAGATATTTCCTTTTTGTTTAAGTTTTTGCATGTGATCTTAGTTCATTATATGCTTGTATAAGTTTGATAAAGCACCCTATGTGAGATTAGGGGCTAAGAAAGTTATGAGAAAAGAAAAGAGAAGATAAAGATAAGAAAAGAAAAGGCTAAGGCCTTAAGAAATCTCCAAAAGTCAAGACTTAGGGATTTTAGTACGCAAGGTGCTCGAGAAAATGCCAAGGCATTTACAGATAAGAAAGAAAAGAAAGAAAAGCTATTTTATTTTCTAAGGCCAGTACCCGGCGTCCAAGGGCGTCGTTAAAGAAATCCAGGTGTCCAATTCCAAGGTCTTGGCCCTGGTAGACCAAGGTCTGCTCTATTAGGATTGGTGGCTCGCTACCCCAACCTTTTAGGGAACGCGCATGAGATGGTACTTACGTCTTCAGTGGATCCAAGTGATTATTATTTTCAAGTATATGCTTTAGCAAAGTTTCTAAAGTTTAAGAAAGTTTTCAAAAAAAGTTCAAGAATAGCTAAAGTTTCAAGTTGAGCCAAGAAAAGTAAATTGAGATTTATTAATGCTTGAGTATGCATGTTTTGAGTTATACATGTTCTTAGTTTTCTTTCAAGCATATAAGTATCTCATATGATTTTCATATTGTTCAAGAAGCATGTTTGCACATTTCGAGTTTTTGTGAGCTAGATAGTACTTACTAAGCTTTTTGCTTACTAGTTGCATTTCCTCTTACTGCAGATAAAGGTAAAGGCAAGCAATTCTGAAGGAAGGCGACGAGGCGGTGCTGAATAAAGTGTGTGTGGTGGCTGATTTTGGAGAGATCTTTGAGACGAGACAATTTAGTTATTTGAATTACAATGTTATAGTTTATTCAAATTTCAAGTTCTTGCTTTATGGAGTTTAGCGAACATTTAAGTTTTGGATAGTTTTACATGCTCAATTTCTTAGAGTAAAGGTTCCATGTCATTTCATTTAGCATACATATCCTTATGATTGCATTGGATGAGTAGAAGTGTGAGTAGTTGGAAATATTGATACTTTGTTAGAGAAATAGATGCATGTGCCAAGATAATATTAATTTCTCTTTGAATCAAGTTTTTATTGCTTAAATATGTTTAGAAAAGTTGCATTCACATTTCATAATGCTTTAGCAAGGTTATAGAACATGTACTTGGTGTTATGAATGCATAGGAGTCAAGATTGGTACAAACTCTAAGGTTAAAGTTCATATAAACTTGAATAGCTTATTTCCTTCCGCAAAAGTCCTAATTTCAAGTTTATGGATTCGTTTTGATTGGCTAAATTGTTTAGAAAATTGGCATAGAGTATAGAAATGGTGTCATGATTTTATATGGCTCGAAACTATATGATTGGTGGGCTTTTGAAGCAAGTGCCGAAACCTGAAATTTCAGATTTCAGGCTTATCAGTCGACTGATACAGTATCAGTCGACTGATACCCGAAAGCTGAGTTGGGCAAGGCAAGTTTCAATAAGTATTTTCTTACGAGTTTTTGAGAAAGAAAGTGTGACATGGTATCATGCATGACTATTTAAGTTAGAATATCATTCTTAGATAGATTAAAAAGAAAAAAAAAAGATTTCCGCATTTTTAGTCATGCATTAGAAGTAGAGAAGTAGACAGAAGTAACGATCCGTCTAAGGCAGGAGAAGGCGGGTCGCTACATTCTGGGGAGTCATCCACCTACGGATCGGGATCGTCCACCTTACGGACTGCCGTGGAGTAGAAGCTTTATCTTCGAACCACGTAAACAATTTGTTTTAGCATTGATTTTAATTAATAGTTTAAGTTTCCGCTTGCGCGTGCTAACACTTGTAGGAAGAAATTGTGAATCAAGTGGGTGAACAGCTATTCACCCCCCTCTAGCCGTACTCACCGGTCCCAATAGTTAGAAGATGCACCTCTTATCTATAGCTTTTTAGGTCCTCGTAAATTAGGATATATACGGAAACCAATACATGTTATGGATAATGATAAGCTTGAATGGTGAGAATGTTGGGCAACCTTGCGAGCGAAGTGTTTGAGTTGCGAGTGACAATTTTTCACATGACAAACGACTAAGTGTAGAAACCGATTCATGTGGCTATAAAATGACAAGCGAGTGTCAACCCAAATTGGGAAACAAGCAACGTCTACTTCGTTTGATTGAACATGCATGTTTGGTCGAGCGCTACTTGAGTCGTGCCTAACAAACAGCTGAGCGGAGTGGCCTAGTAGAGCCAACAGAGTGGTGACACCGAATAACAAAACAAACATACAATTTATCTGAGAAGACCAGAATCTGTAGAGTCGATCAGAGACCATACTGGATCATGGGGCTCCACGTCTGATCTACCACGATCATTGTTTCATGGAAAAATTCACTTATAACTCATTTTAGAAAATGAGAGTCTGGGATAACTAAGGGGATGATCATATGGAGCATGGGCGGACCACGTCCGATCGGGCGCACTCATTGGTTCATGGGGGAATTCACTTATAACTCGTTTAAGAAAATGAGAGTCTAGGACAACCGAGAAGCCGATCATATGGAGCTTGGGTAGACCACGTCCGATCGGGCGCACTCGTTGGTTCACGGGGATACTCGTTGGTTCATAGGGAAACTCGTTGGTTCATAGGGAAACTCGTTTATAACTCATTTAAGAAAATAAAAATCTGGGACAACCGAGCGGGCAATCATATGGAGCATTGGCAGACCACATCCGATCGATTGTGCTTATTGGTTCACGGGGAACCTGTTTATAACTCATTTAAGAAAACAAGAGTCTGGTCTGGCCAATCAAGTGATATTGCAAATCGTGGGTGGACCACTTTTGTCTTGCCATAGAGATGGGCGGTGAGGTTGCACCGGGTGGATAGCGTGAGAAGGCCCCGCCTTACAAATTATAAGGGAGTGTTGACTATGACTCAGAAATATGCACATATTTATACACCCACACTTTACTCTACTCTCGGTACAATCGAAAATGTATCACACTCCAGGGTCGATCCAATCATTTTCCCCTTGAGTCTTGTAAGTAATATACCCCGGAGGTTAACTTTTGAACTACTGTGTAAGGGCCATCCCATGTGGCTCTAGCTTGCCCACATATCCGTGGGCTTGATGCGCTTCCACATGTGATTGCCGACTTGAAAGTAGCGAGGAAGTACTCTTTTGTTGTATTTATGTGCATTCGCTAACGATAGGAGATAAGCCGAGCAACTACCTTATCCCGTCTCTCGGTGATCAAATCAAGCTCTATACGCCTCACGTTGCTGTTACTCTCTGAGTTGTAGAAATATCGCCAATCAAATTCACACCCCACTTCTACCAGCACTACTACCTCTACTCCATACACCAACTGGAATGACATAAAACCAGTGCCTTCTTGTGGAGTTGTTCGGTGAGCCCATAAGATACTAGGGGTTCATCAATCTAGTTTCCCTTAACATGATCTAATTTCACCTTGAGATCTCTAATAATTTCCCTGTTGGTGATCTTAGCTTGTCAATTGTTCTGCGGATACGCTACAGATGTGACAGCCTATTTGCTACCATAAGTCGAGCAC
Organism: Boesenbergia rotunda; assembly: GCA_024364735.1. Taxonomy (NCBI): domain Eukaryota; kingdom Viridiplantae; phylum Streptophyta; class Magnoliopsida; order Zingiberales; family Zingiberaceae; genus Boesenbergia; species Boesenbergia rotunda. The sequence continues at coordinate 101,750 of JAGFNQ010000276.1, read as the reverse complement.
CATTTTTGGATCTTCTTGCCTTGGAATTAACATCCATTATCAGAAACTAGCTTGCAGGGAAAGTCATATCTATATAATATATTTTGCCATAGGAACTTGATAATTGTATTTTCTGTCATGCGGGCAAGAGCCTTTACCTCAACCCATTTTCAGAAATAATCCACAACTACCAATAAGAATTTCTTTTGGCAGGAGCTACGGGGAAAGAGCCTACAATGTCCATCCTCTATTAATCAAAAGGATGAGCTATGGTAGAAGTCCTAAGCCGTTCAGTTAGTTGATGAGAAAAGTTCTGATGTTTCTAACAAGAGATGCACATAGCCACCAACCGAGCAGCAACTTTCTAAAGAGTGGGCTAAAAGTATCCTACCAACAAAACATTGTGAGCTACAGCTCGAGCCCCGGCGTGGCTGCCACAAGAACCTTCATGAATTTTCCTAAATACATAATCAACGTCTTAGGGCCCTAAGCACTTGTGTAAAGGATGAGAGAAAGCTTGCTTATAAAGTTGGTTGCCAATTAGGGTAAACCGGGCAACCCTCTTTTTGAATAATCGAGCCTGCTCAGGATCACCTGCTAAAATGCTTTACTGCAAAAATATAATGAAGGGTGTGCATCAGTCTTCTTGAAAATCTAGATATGCCTATCATTCAATGTGAGCTATCATCAGGGTTTGAGCCATTGGACAAGGGATGATCCAAGGTGAGAGAGAGGCAGCAAGTTTAGCTTACTCATTTGCTTTCATGTTGTTTTCTCTAGGTATTTATTATAAGGTAACTTCTTGAAATTCCGTTCTTAATCGCTTGTAAGCATCAGCATACATCTGCAGTCTCTCATTGTTAATGCCAAATTTTCCTGTTAGCTGCTAAATAGCTAGCTGAGAATATGAATGGAGCTGTACTCGGGCGGTACCTACATGCTTGGTAGCCTACAGACCGGCGATTAGTGCTTCATATTCAGCTTCATTGTTAGTAGAACGATAATCTAATCTTATAGAGAGTTGTAACATGTGTTCTTTAGGTGAGATGAGAAGAATGTTAATGTTGCTACTTTGTCAAGTAAAAAAGTCATCTACATATATTTTTCATGTCTCTTCGAGGTCCTGATTTTGTAGCTCGCTGAGAAAATTAGCAAGAGCCTACACTTTAATGGCCTTACAAGGCTGGTATTTTATGTCATGCTTGCTTAGTTCACTAGTCTATTTGATTAGCCGACTAGAAATCTCAGGGTTGATAAGAACCTTACCCAAGATACTGTTAGCGAGTATGATAATTGTGTGAGACAAGAAATATGGGCGCAATCGCTAAGCGGTCAATATCAGAGCGTATGCTAACTTTTCAAGTGATGTGTATTGACACTCGGCTTGCTTGAGCAAATACCCGAAGAAGTAGATAGGGTATTGTGTTGAGGCAATCTGTGGTCCGGAGTGACCATGAGTTTTGATGTTTGGACAAAGGGTTTAAGTTAGGTTTACCCTTGTATATTTGATATGTGTATGTGAGTGTGCAGGTTGTACAGGTTACACATATTGACTCAGTTGGACAGCCTTGGTACAGTGAAGGGTGGTATGGAGATAAGCTGGAGGCTTGTGTGCACCCGAGGGACCTTGGTGGAGCAGGGGCGATGAGCTGAGGGGCGCAGACTTCGAGGCATGCGTGAAGGATGGCATGGAGGCAAGCTGGAGGCTTGCGTGCATCCGAGGGACGGGAGCTGAAGATGAAGAGGGCGCGAAGGCAATAGGCAAGGCTGCTGATGAGGAGTCAGTTGAGTCGTGAGGGTACGAGTGCTGTGTGATTGTACTCGAGAAATCCTAGGGTTCGAGTGCGGAGTGAAATGTACTCAGGAAGGGTAACCTTAGGTATGTGAGTGGACCAGTCGACTGGCCTGGGAGGCAGTCGACTGATGAAACTCACAGAAAGGTTTTGCCTGGGGACCAGTCGACTGCCCTGAGAGCAGTAGACTGGTAAAGTCAAAAACTAGCCGTTGTAGCGAGCCGTTGGACTGCTGTTTGGATGGCACCAGTCGATTGGTAAATGGGCAGTCGACTGGTGGCAAGGGTTTTCAGCCCGAGTCCTATTTAAGAGGACTTCGTGTTGGCTAAAAAGGTTGATGAATTTGGTCTTGGATAAATGCCAAATAGTAGTCTTTATGCTCAGAGGTTTGCTTGGGATTGTGGTGAGGTTTCTCCACCCACAAGGAGCGACAAGAGCTAGCCGGAGGTTATCCGGGGAGTAATCCACCGACGGATTCTTGGATTAGTCACCCGTCCGGGGTGGATACCAAGTAAAATCGATTTGTTAGCATTGTTCTTTGTTCGTTAGTTTTGTTTTATTGTATATTCCATTTGCACAACTAACCGTGTAGGTAAAAGAATCGAAGATTCGCTATCCCCCCCTCTAGCAACTGGATCGGCCCAATAATTGGTATCAGAGCGAAGGACCGCTCGTGATTGGAATAACCGCTAAGAAGAGCAAAAGCTAGAGGGAAGAACAATGAAAGACAAATTTGGGGATGACATCTACACTCCACCGCCCTACGACCATGAGGATTTTGGCTATTGGAAAGCAAGGATAGAGACATGGTTTGGAATGGAGTGAGATCTTAGGATTGCGCTTGAAGAGCCCTTCGATATTCTAAAGGATAAGCACAGGAAGAAGCTTAGGCCTAGATATTGGAATCAAGAGCAACAAAATCAAGCAAAGGCAAACGAAAAGGTAATTAGTGTATTAACCAATATTTTGCCTAACAATATTTTGAGTGATGTAGGGGCATACCAAAATGCATATGAATTGTGGAGCAAATTGAAAGAAATTCATGAGAGCCCTATACAAGCTCAAGTAGTAGAAGAGCCCGATGAAGTAAGGTCAATAGTCCAAGAAGACCAAGTGGAGGAGGAAGTGTCAACTTCATCAAGTGAAGTAGCACTAGAAAATGAAAAAATCATCAACTTCCTCAAGAGAAGAAGAGGAGGTGTCAAGTTAAGGGATTAAGGGGGAGGAGAGACCCTCATCCACACAAGAACAAGAAGAAGCCTCTACCTCCACCAAAGCAAGAACCAAAGACCATATCACATGCTTTGGGTGCAATGAAAAGGGACACTACAAGGATAAGTGTCCAAATGATAAGAAAAAAGAGGTAAATCCTACACTTAGTTCAATTCCGTTTAAATCTAACATGACACACAAAGTGTTCAAAAAGTGGAGAGCTCAAGAAAATGGAGCACTTGAGAAGATGGGAGCAGGAGGAAAGGAAGAAGCAAACATCACATCAAGAAGGAACTTCAAGGGTAAGGGAAGTAATTCCTAACCCTAAGTTAAAATGTATTTCAAGTTCAAGTTCCTCCATGCATATTAAAAGTAGTGTTAATCACCCCTCCATGCAAGCTAGAATTAATGAAAATTGTTTGCTTGTGCATAACCATGGCTTTAAATATAATGGTAGGAATAGGGTTAACAAGGTAGATCAAAATCTTAGAAAAAACATGCATCATGAATCCAAGGCCTCTAGACCTAAGGATCAAGGCACTAACCCCAAAAAGGGGAGACATGTGTCTAGGAACATTGGTAGGTCTAGGAATGTCCAAAGTGGACCTATGGACTCTAAGGTTAAAGGTCTAAAAAGGGTAAATCAAGCCTTGAGGGCAAGACTTGATAAATTGGAAAAGACCTTAGAAAGATTCAAGGTTGGATCTAAAGGTCTAGATATGGTGTTGGGTAGTTTAAAATCCAACTATGATAGATCGGGGTTGGGATACCGGTCTAAGACCTTCAATGACAACAAAAAGAAGTATGGGGGGAAGCATACAATCATGGCAAGAAGGAGGAGTCCAAAAATGGCAAGGGGGTGTCATTTAAAGGGAAAGAAAAGGACTTAATCAAAGACAAGGTACCTAAGGTTAAGAAAGTCCATTTTGTAGGCCAAGAATCACCGGGGGCACACCGGTGTGGTCTAGTGTGGATTGAGTCACCTAGGGAGGCGGCTAGGGCTAAGAGCTCAAGGGAGAGCTCTAGGAGCCTTTGGGGTCATTGGTAAATGGATCTCAAGAGGTTTTCTCCTAGGAAATTGGATGAAATGTGCCAAAAGGGTTGGAAGATTGGAGTAAGTCTTAATCCTAGAGAATTGACACACTAAAAGGGTTTTTAGGGAAAAAAGGTGAAAATAAGGTTATATTCGATCAAAGTAGGTTTTAATGTGTGAATACCATATAATTCAATAATAGAAATGAATTAGGATCAAGTATAAGAAGATACATTGAGGAGAAACCACAATTAGGACTTTGGGAAAAAGTTTAAATGATATACTTTAGAAGAAGTTGAGTTTCATGTCAATCTTGAGATTTGGAGTACATTTATTTGGAAACATATTTTTCCCAAGTAGATATTGGCTTCATAAATTTTCCCACAAAATTTCATATTTTTTTTTTTTGGAAATTTATGGAATTATTTAGGCGTTTCTGAAATTGGACTGAAAACCTAAAATTCAGGTATCAGTCGACTGCCCTGGGGAGCAGTCGACTGACCTCAGCCCAGAAATATTCTGTGAGTTTTGACAGTCGTCTATCCCAGGGGCAGTCGACTGGTCCATAAGCTTTAAGTTGAAAAGACATATTGGATAATCAGGAATTACAAAATTGAAATCATAGAAAAGGGTCATATTGCCTTAAGAGATTTTATATCATTTAAGGGTCATAAATTGCTATGGGATGATAGGATATGACTCTGAATCAAAATCCTTGTTTATATTGTCATATTCCTTGAATAAAAGTTTACTCCATGATTTAATGTTGATTGAATGGGAAAAGGCTTTCATCATATTAAGGATACATAAAAAGAAAGAAATAAGGTCCATTATATGTGTAAAATTAAGATGGATGGTTTTGGCACAAGGAATCATGAATGGATTTGAAAATTGATACAAAATGTCAATCTTTGAGGAAATTAGAAGTTGTACCAAAAGTCAAGCACATTTGATAATTTTCATGAAATCATATTTTTCTAGGAAAGGGTATATCCTAGCAAATGTGCTTGCAAACTCTTAGAGTGTTCAAGGTTTTGTTGAGTTCTTTTTGGCACTAGGGATAAGGTTGCTTGGGGCAATCCTTGATGGTGTCAAAGGGGGAAGAACTCGCGTGTTGGGTTGGGTATAACTCAACATGGTGTTAGTGTGTTAAGTTGGGTAGAACTTAACCTTGGTAAAATGAAAATTGAGAGAAGACATAGATTAAGGGGGAGATTGCCTCCTAGCTGCCTTAATTTTCATAGAAAAGTTTTGGGTTTTGTGTCAAACTTGAGAATGGTGATAAATACATGGTTGGATGTATTTTTCCCAAGTAGGTACAGGTACCACAATGTTCTCCACAAAATTTGAGAATTTTTGGAGATTTATGGAATTTCTGGCGCAATTCTGAATTTGGCTAGAAAAGCTGATTTTCAGAGTATCAATCGACTGCCCTGGGGGGCAGTCGACTGGTCAGGGCTGGATTGGGTATCCAACAGCTAGTTTGTATCCAAATGATGAGAAACAAATGTATGGGGGTTAGTACATTGTGTTTAGGATCATTAGGGATTAAAAGATCCAGTAATTGGGATATTGTTGAAGTCTTTTTTATGTTAGGCAAAGGGGGAGAAGTGTTGAGTTTAATTTGGGAAACCAAACACGCCTTTGCAAGAAACCCTAAGTTTAGGGAGCTGAGATTAAGGGGGAGCATGGTTGCTCCATTCTTGGTGTAAGGGAAACCTTGGAGAGGTTCTTAAAAAGCGTTTGTAAGTCCAGTATAGGGGGAGCTTTGGAGAAGCTTTAAAAAGCCCGTTTTGGTGAAAGTCCTAACTTGGAGGGTTAGGTGTGAAAAGTCCTAACTTGGAGGGTTAGGTGTGGGGAGCCTTAGGATAGGTTTTAAAAAGCCCGTTTCAGAAAAAATTCCTAACTTGGAGGGTTAGGTGTGGGATGCCTAGGGATAGGAACCATGTGTGCATTGCATAAGCATTGGCGGTGTAAGTCCAAGATGGAGTCCTAGCGACGTAAGTCTAGTTGTTTGTTTAGTATTGTTTTTGCTATTCTATATTATTTATTTTCCTAACTTAAACGTGTAACGCCCGCTTTTTTTTTTCTTTTCATAAAGCGGCGTTACGTTAACATACTTAGAGCATGTAGACATCCTAATGCAGCGGAAACCTTTAACTTACACCTACATGCACTTACTACCCTTCCTAACATTATAACATGGAAACTTGGCATATTAACTTTATACTTAGCATCATATCATGTCATTCTTAGCATCATGTCATACTTTGCATCATATCATACTTAGCATCATGTCATCCTTAGCATCATGTCATAGAGTCACATTCAAGCACTTAATAGTAAAGGTAAAGTTCTATCATAAGACAAGCAAACATATGGTCTCTTGGCCAAGTCACTATCACACACATGCTTTAAGGCCCTCCTGCTGCTTCCTTACTGTCCCCTTGCGTGATCTGCGGTATAAGAAAAATAAGACTATAAGCACACAGACTTAGTAAGACTCTTTCCTACTCACTAAAATCATTCATCATTTAATCATGAGCACATAAGACATTAACATACTTAGTGCTTTACTTAGAACATAAGCTTCTTCATCATTTAGCATACATTCGTCATGGCATGAACATAACTTAATCACCTTCGTAGCATGACATAAACATAACCATAAAACATTCATGGCATGGCATAATACTTGGCATAGACATCAATATCGTAAACATTCATAGCATGACATAATACTTGGCATAGACATAGACATAATAAACATAACCTCATAAACATTCTTAGCATGAACCTAAATAAAATTATGGCATCCTAACTTAGCATAAACATAATTAAATCATGGCAACCTAAACTAGCATGAACATAAATAAAATTATGGCATTCTAACTTAGCATAAACATAAATAAATCATGGCATCCTAAACTAGCATGAACATAAATAAAATCATGACATTCTAAATTAGCATAGACATAAATAAATCATGGCATCCTAACTAGCATGAACATAAATAAAATCATGGCATTCTAAACTAGCATGGACATAAATAAATCATGGCGTTCTTACTTAACATAACCACAATTAAAGCATGGCATCATAAATTAACATAAACACAATTAAATCATGACATCATATATTTGCATGAACATACCTAAAATCATTTGCATAAACATACCTTGCATAAACTTACTTTGCATAATATTCTTATCGTAAATATAATGCATAACATGGATGGATGCATGTGGCAATTGCATATATATATATATATATATAAGGATGCTTAATCTTTAAAACATACTTTTAAATGCTTAAACATAATCATCATATCATTGGGGCCCTGGCTTGTACCACATACATACATCATAAGCGGGGCGTTCTTAAGGTGCCCATCCCTTGTTGCACAGCTTCGGTAGTGCCAGAACCGTGGACAGCATAGTCGGTAGTCCAGAACCGGGGCGTTCTTAAGGTGCCCATCCCTTGGACCCATACTTTGGTCCGGTACAAGCCCATTCATAAAATAAAATACTTTACATGCTTCATCATTCATGAGACATTCATGGCATACTTAACATAGCATAACTTGTTACGGCTCGGCCCGTCTACCGGCCCATTTACCGGTCCTCTCGACCGTCGTACCGTCGACCATCGACCGTGCCGTTTAGCATATTTATGCCTTAAAGACATAAGTATCATCTTTCATTCATCATACTTGTCTTTCATCATCATTCATCATACTTAACATCATCGTTATGCCTTAAAGGCATCATCATTCATAGCATATTCATTCATTCATCATACTTAAACTTCCTTCATCCTTTTCATTCTTAGACATGGCATAGGTACACATCATTCATAAAGCATGACATACATACGAATTATTCATAAAACATGACATACATACATATTATGGCATACTTACATATCATTTATAAATCATGGCATACATACATGTCATTCATAAATCATGGCACATGTCTAAACATCTATGACGTAACATATAATTCATGACATACAAACTAAGGGTTTGGTTAACATAGAACTTCTTCCCTCTTACTTAAATATATATCTTGGTAACTCATACTCAAGCATCTTGGTAGGTTTAACCCAACCCTAGCCCTAGGTTATGCCCTTGGCCGGAAATCCCCAAGGAACCCTAGGTCCATGAACCTTCACATAACTTCCAAACAACATCTCATACACATATACTAGACCATAGGACCCCCTTTTGAGTCCATACTTAGGGCCAACCCTAATCCTTTAGTCCTAATCTCACTCTTGGCCGAAACTTCAAGGCCATGGGGGTATGGAAAAATTCCATTAAAACCCCAAATCAATTACTTAAACACCAACCATACCTTACCATAGGGCCATTGGGACCCTTACTTGAAATAAGTCCTAACTTTCCACCCCATTAGGGTACTTGGACGAACCTATAGGGTCTCTAGGCCATGTGAAACATTCACATAAACACCCTCCATATCCCTTATATCACGTTAAAACATAAAACATACACTTGAAGTTTGAGACCCAACCCTACACAAGGGTTCTTGATGTTGGCCGAAACCCTAGGGTATCCTAGGGTACCCCAAAAATTCCCAAAAATTATATTTAATCTCTAAACATCATAAGAGAGCATTAAACAACATTATCATGATTTTTGACATAATTATAGACCTTTAAATCATGGTGGCCGAAACCCTCAAGCTTAGGGTTCTTGGTTTTGATTCTTTCATGTTGGCCGAAACCCTAGGGTGTCCTAGGGTACTGCAAAAATTCCCAAAAATTATAATTAACCTCTAAACATCATAAGGGAACATTAAATAACATTATAAAGATTTTTAGCATAATTATAGACCTTTAAATCATGGTGGCCGAAACCCTTAAACTTAAGGTTCTTGGTTTTGTTTCTTTCATGTTGGCTGAAACCCTAGGGTGTCCTAGGGTACTCCAAAAATTCCCAAAAATTATACTTAACCTCTAAACATCATAAGGGAACTTGAAATAACATTATAAAGATTTTTAGCATAATTATAGACCTTTAAATCATGGTGTCCGAAACCCTTAAACTTAAGGTTCTTGGTTTTGTTTCTTTCAACATCAAATCCAAAAACTAACCAATATATCATGCTAAAAATCATGGAAATCATAATGAACTATTATACCACAGGTGAGGGAGTCTTACCTTGGGTTTCTTGATTTTTCGAACCTTGAAAGGGAAGAAAATGGTAAGATCTTTGGACCCTTGCCCCCCTTGTCCTTGTATCCTTGGAAGACCCCTTAGATCTTGGAGATGAGACCTCTTGTGGAGCTTTTCCAAGGGAGAACCCTTCCTTGGGTGTTCGGCTAGGATGAGGGAAGGAGGAGTTTCGAAAATGCAAGTAATGGGAAGGAAGAAGAGGTAACTCCCAAAACCCCCCTTTTATAGCCCATTAAGAAGGTAAATGAAGAGTCTCTCCATGACCCTTCATCTTCTTCTATGCTTTAACCAATATCCACTTCATTCCCTCATAACATTACCTTGCTAGGTGAGTTGGTTAGTGCATACATGGTTGTACAAGAGGTCCAAGGTTCAATCCTTGGGCCATGCACCTTATTTTTATTTTATTTTTCTTTTTATTTCCCTAAAATTCCAAAAATCCTTTAAAAATTCCCCCATAATTATGTTAATATTTCTTATTAAAATCCCTTTATATTTATACTAATTTTCACCTAAAATCCACCAAAAATTATGGTACTAGAAAGCCCATATAAGGCCCATTAGTGCCCTTTTTCCCAATTTAAATGAGAAAACATGGATTTTCTAGGCCAAAGTTCGCATTAATATTTCTAGGTTTCTCGGAAAATTATCTAAACATGCTTAATATTTTAAAGAAATATTAAGAGAATTTTCCGGGTCGTTACAAAACGTATTGTCAAACATCAAAAAAGGGGAGATTGTTGAGGCAATCTGTGGTCCGGAGTGACCATGAGTTTTGATGTTTGAGCAAAGGGTTTAAGTTAGTTTACCCTTGTATATTTGATATGTGTATGTGAGTGTGCAGGTTGTACATGTTACACATATTGACTCAATTGGACGGCCTTGGTACGGTGAAGGGTGGCATGGAGACAAGCTGGAGGCTTATGTGCACCCGAGGGACCTTGGTGGAGCAGGGACGATGAGTTGAGGGGCACAAACTTCCAGGCATGCATAAAGGATGGCATGGAGACAAGCTGGAGGCTTACGTGCATCCGAGGGACGGGAGCCGGAGATGAAGAGGGCGCGAAGGCAATAGTCAAAGCTGCTGATGAGGAGTCAGTTAAGTTGTGAAGGTACGAGTGCTATGTGATTGTACTAGAAAAATCCTAGGGTTCGAGTGCAGAGTGAAATGTACTTAGAAAGGGTAACCTTAGGTGTGTGAGTGGACCAGTCGACTGGCCTGGGAGCAGTCGACTGCCCTGGGAGCAGTCGACTGCCCTGGGAGCAGTCGACTGCTAAAGTCAAAAACTAGCCGTTGGACTGCTGGTTGGCTGGCACCAGTCGACTGGTAAATGGGTAGTCGACTGATGGCGAGGGTTTTCAGCCCGAGTCCTATTTAAGAGGACTTCATGTTGGCTGAAAAGGTTGACGAATTTGGTATTGGATAAAGGTCAAATAGTAGTCTTTGTGTTCAGAGGTTTGCTTGGGATGGTGGCGAGGTTTCTCCACCCACAAGGAGCGACAAGAGCTAGCCGGAGGTTATTCGGGGGGTGATCCACCAACGGATTCTTGGATTAGTCACCCGTCCGGGGTGGATACCAAGTAAAATCGATTTGTTAGCATTGTTCTTTGTTAGTTTGTTTTGTTTTATTGTATATTTTGCTTGCGCAACTAACCGTGTAGGTAAAAGAATCGAAGATTCGCTATTCACTCCCTCCTCTAGCGTACGGAATCGATCTAACATATTGTTCACCCTGACAGTCTCTAATGAGTACCGTGCCCACTGCCCCCTCTATCACCGAGAGATAAACATATAGCGGCTTACCTATCCCAGGCTTAGCTAAGACAGGTAGATTGGAGAGAAATTCCTTGAGCTCTCTGAAAGCCTCATCACAAGCTTCATCCCATTGGAACTTAGCGGTCTTGCGTAATATTTTGAAAAATAGAAGGCTCCGATCAGCCCATCGGGAGATGAACCGGGATAAGGTAGTTATCCGCCTGGTTAGCCTTTGAGCTTCCTTTATGTTGCGTGGTGGGGGCATCTCCAATAGAACTTGCACTTTGTGGGGACTAGCTACAATGTCTCTCTCTGTCACAATATACCCTAAGAATTTGTCACTCCGTACTCCAAATAAATATTTTTTCTGGATTAAGCTTCAATTCATACTGTTTGAGAGTTTGGCAGGTCTCCTTATGTCAACGATCAGTTCCTCCGATCAGCGGGTCTTGATGAGGATCTCGTCTACATATACTTCAATATTTCTATTGATTTGATGTTGGAAGACTAAGTTCATCAGTCTCTGATATATTGCCCTTGATGTTATCCTTAATAGACATCCAACATACATATAAATTCATTGCCGGCAGTAGGATCCATCATTTGATCAATTCGCGGTAAGGGGTAGCAATCCTTAGGCAAGCCCTGTTGAGATCTCTGAAATCAATACAGACTTGACATTTGTTGTTAAGTTTTGGCACAAGCACCACATTAGTGAGTCAGGTAGGAAACTGTACTTCCCGAATATGCCCGACTCTTAGTAACTGATCAACTTCTACCTGGATAACTTGATTTTGTTCTATATTGAAATCTCTTTTCTTCTGTTTGATGGGTGATAAACATCATTATGGTGCATTCTCTGTAGGCTTTTATATCCCTGTTTTCCCATCGCTATAAGTGTTAAATCCATGATTATGTTGCATTTCATGAGATAGGCTCATTATTGGACTTAATCATAAATCATGTCATATTTATGTTATTTGGTGCTACTAATTGAGTAATATTATTGTAGGAATCAAAGGATCAATGATCCAACTCAGATCGGACTCAATTTGGACTCAAATCTGGATTCAATGGAGGAAATCAAGATCTGAATTAATCTGGACCATTCATTCAAATATGAGTAGATCTGAGCCATCTATGATGATCTGAATCATCCAAGCACAAGGAAGAGCAGATCACTACTGCAGATTGGGATCTAGAGCTTTTGGATTTGAATTGGGAGTGATATGACCGTTGGATTGGACCTGGAAGGTTCTCAGCCATTGGTGAAGATTTGAGATGAATGAAAAGGAAACTGACGAGAAGTTGAGAAGAGGGACGAAAGAGAAGGAAGGAAGAAGCAAAACGAAGAGGAGGGAACCAGGGAGGAGAGGAAGGCGTCTTGGAGGAGAAGATTGGCTGTTTGAGCGAGTCTCTTTTGTTAGATATTTATACTGAAAGACTTGCTTCTTTTATATATATGATCATCTTCATTTTGAAAAGAGAATCACAACAACACTAGATGCTTATTTATATTAGTACATGCATAAAAGTCCTTTACTTGCATTGTGGATAACATAGTGTGTGGTGACACATGGAAGATCATATTATCAGTCCCTTGCCTAGTATAAGTAGAGGCTCACTGCCGAGATGGAATTGGACAAACCATCGGATGGTTATAGTGTAATTAGGTGTGGTTGGTCTTGACCATAGAATTACACTAGTGTACTTTGTGTGCATTGAGCAGAAACAAAATCAGAGATCATCCAATTTGTACTGACTTGATAATTGGATTGGATCTCAGATTTTATTATGGAGTACGATCCCTAAATCCCAATATAATAATGGACACATATGATTAATTATTATTTCTTTGATTTACCAATGTGCGAGATCTATTTTGTTAGATCGATAAGCCCGATAAGTTGAGAAATAATATTAATTATATGGTATGCCATTGATTATTGACGAAATTCGTGTCCTGGTGAGTCAGGATGATGATGCCCCCTTGATGATCTCAAAAGGTTCATCATGTTAAACCCTGCAAGTGGATTTGATCCGGCATGATGATAAGGTTGAGTGGTACTAATCAAGGATCCAGAAGTTAATTAATTTAAATTATCAGTAATTTAAATTAATTGACGGGCAGGGGATGGACGACTCATAATATGTGGAGTCCATATGAAAATATGGGGGTTGGTGAGGAAGTTCAATTAAGATCCTTTAGTGGAATGAATCTTAATTAATGGATTGATTTTAGATCCATTAGTGGGCCAAGATCCAACTCCTCCTCTTGGTCCCTACCTTAGCCCTATAAATACCCCATGAGATCATGAAACTAAGGAATTAATCCAATTAATCCACCCAATGCTCTCTATCTTTTCCTCTCTCCCTTTTCTCTCTCCTAGGTCAACCGGCCAGCGCCCCTTGAGGAAGAGAAGTGCTTCTCTTCTCTTCTCTTCTCTCAATTTCTTCTCCACCTCTTGGCCGAAATTTACAAGGATAAGGAGGAGTCTTCCTCCTCCTTTTGGTGACTCTCGGTAGCAGGAAGAAGGAGAAGAAGGTGGCCGGTTGTGGAGAGAAGTTTCCTTCACTTGGTGAAGGTGGCAGCGTAAGCAAAGGGAGGGAAAGAGATGTATGCGGCTTGGTTGGCGAAGAAGGAGTGATTTCCTCTTCTTCTTCTTCTTCTTCTTTATCTTCATCTTCCTCTCGAAGGCTTCCTTGTGGTAGGCGGGGCAAAGGTGGCTCACGGTGGCTGATGGCGCAAGGACAGGGGAGAGGGTGAGGTGTGCCGGCGATAACCCTAGAGGCTAGGGTTGTATTGGCTTGAAGAAGGTGATTAATTGCACCCCTTGGTGATCTCGGTTCTCGGTAGTTCGTCGCTCACACGACGTACGGGAGGGAAGGGACATAAGGTAGAATGCTATGAGGTAAAGGAAGGTATGATTCTCTTCCTTAGCTCCTATTTTTCTCTTCCTTAGCTCCTATTGTTATTTTGGTGCATTGTTGATTAGCTTCGTCATTTCATGTGTATTAGTTAATTATTTTGATTTTGAATCATAACTAATAATTAATTAATTAAACCCCAACCATAAACACAAGAACTGATGATCCACTCGTCGTCTCTTCCGCGGTCGTTCGATTAGAAGAATTATAAGGCTCGATCTTCGTGATTGGCCAAGTTGTAATTCGTACCGAACAATACGATGATGAGATGATCGTTGGGAGACGAGTCTCCATTCGGATTAATATTTTAATCTGTGACATGGAGAGGTCTCTCAAAGACGACCAAGTATTCGCTAGGGAAACCCGCCAAGCCATACCCAACATCTTTTCCCTACATTGCTACGATTCTTTTCCACTGGAGCTCTCCTACTCTACTGAAGGTCTTTGATTGATTTTTCCTGGCAGTAAGTTGAGCATTGTTTTGTTCTTGAATTTCTAGCATGGAGGTAGATGGTAACCATTGAGTGCTTGGGGAAGCCCCAGCTCATTGGAAGGCTCAATCAAATTGCATCTAATTTTAGATTTCTTTCCACCTTTTATTGAATCTTTTACTTTAATTTCAATTCTGTCAAATGTCTCATTATGATTCCTTTGATGTTTGTTGTAATTAGGGTTGTTCTGAATGCTTCCTATTGATTTGCAATGTTAGATATCTGAATCAAAGTAGTATTGGTTAGAGGGTGATTCTGGTTACTATTCGATTGAATATTACTCTGTTTTTGTTGTCTTTTATTCAGTTTATCTTTATTTAGATATGTATTTCTTTCATTTTTAAGATTCTATTAGCTCAATTTCATTCTTGAGTAGATTCATTAAATTTCTTACTTAGCAATTAGGGAATATTTAACTTCACATTTAGCTTAGAAGTAAGATTTGGTAAAAATTTCCATAACAACTTACACACCTCAAATGTCGATCTAGGATTACAACTTTGCAAGGAGGTTCTGGTGAAATGAACTAGGGTTTTCTTTCTTGCACTATATTAACTTGAAAGAATTTCTAAGAAATATTTGATAACTAATTTTTGTGTCGCAGTAATGGTCCTTGTATCAAGATACACATGTAGCTTGTATTCCATGATCTTTGGGGAGATACCTTCTAACTCTTGTAGGGACCAAGCAGAAACATCATTGTTTTGCGAGAGACAGATGATAAGCTCTTGCCATATCATAGGTGGTAGGTCGGCTGCTATTCTGACCTTGGCCTCTGGATGAATCAGATCGACTTGTACTTCTTTTTTCTCCACTAGCTCAGAGAAAGACGAGCGAGAAACAAAATTACATTGTTCAGTGGAGTTTCGTAAAGCCTTGCGAGATTCCACTTTTATATCATTTACATAACAATAACGAGCCACAAGTTGGTCTCCTCACACTTCTCCTACTTGATTACCGATAGGAAATTTAAACTTTAAATAGAAAGGAGCTACTACAACCCTAAATGCATTTAACATAGGCAACCCTAAAATGACATTATAGGCAGATGGTGCATCCACCGCTAAAAAGGTAGATTTCCACGTCCTCTTCAAAGATGCTTCCCCTAGAGAGATGACTAGTTTGATTTGGTCGATCGACAAGACTTCATTTCAGGTGAATCTGTTGAGGGGGTGGCCACTAGTTGCAGTTGCAGGTCAGCGGTATCAATCTGCAACTGATCAAAGGCTTGCTTGAAAATAACATTAACCAAACTGTTTGTGTCTACACAAATGCAATACACTTTATACTTGGCAATGTCCGCCATGATGACTAGAGCATCCTCATGTGGCACCTCAACCTTCTGTAGATCTTGGGGTCCAAAAGTGATCTAACGGCCGACAACTTGAGCAAAACTTGTTCTACTTTCATGAATTCTAAGTGTCGAACTTGAGCTTTCCTGGCTCGATGGTGTCCCCATAAGTAGGGCCGCCAGAAATAATATTTACACCCCATTGGGTGACATATTACGCATATTTTCTTGCTCTTTATCAATAGGAGGCAAATTGAGTTGATCAGCTAGAGGAGGAGCCCGCTTGGCCGCTAAAGCTTGTTGAGCTTGTGCTCCTGGTGGGTTGCAGTTGTTCTGTTGCCCGTGAGGAGGGACATTCTGTTGCGTTTCTTAAATTCGGGCAACTTGTCGAGCGTGTTCTTGTGCCAACTGTTGGCAATCGCTGGTGTCATGGGTGTTGGTACAATGAAAGGTATAATAGGGTCTTCATCGATTGTCTCCTACTCAATTGTTTCGAGCATTCTCCACTTGCTAAAT
>JAGFNQ010000276.1:41447-85152 GCA_024364735.1 Boesenbergia rotunda | reverse complement strand
CGTTCTATAATTGGTTAATTATAGACGGCCAACATAAATCGAAAGCCTATTTAGTCACACGCACTACGAGTAATCCGAGGGATTTAAAACGAGTTGAAAATTAGATTTTCTGATCAAGAGAGATAAGTCGAATCTGAATTTTTCAAAGACACATTGGAAGCTTAAAATGACTAAGTCTTTTGAAGGCTTATTGGACGAATTAAATGAGTTTAATTCATACGGTCCTAGCTTGGGTTTGGCCGGCCAAAGAGGGTCCCTACCCTCTTTGTTTGGCCGACCACAATAACTGGGGAGAACCAAATTGTTTGGTTCAGATTATAAAATAAACCGAGCGTGGTTTGTTTTATAAAATTATGGATAATATATAAATCTTTATAAATCGAAATTTAGTTTATTATTTTCATGGAAATTAAAATAAACTTTGAATAATTTATTTTATTTTATAAAATCAATTATGAATTGATTTTTCCATGATAAGAAAAATTTATATAATAAATTTCTTGTGAAAATTTATTCCATAATAAAAAAAGGGAGACATGGTTGTTTTTATTATAAATTAAATTATGATAAAAACTTGACATGATGGAATAAATCATAGAAAAATTTATATGATAAATTTTTTATGAAAATTTATTCCATAAAAAGGAGACTTGGCGATTGAGAGGCTACTATATAAAAGAACCAAGGCAAGGCTTGGAAATCAATCTAAGAGATCAAGGAATAAGCCCTCTCTCTCTCCCTCTCTCTCTCTCCCTCCTCTAGTGCCGCCGGCCCTAGAGGCCCTCCCTTTGCCGTGAGCTTCAGCCACTGCCAAGCAGCTACCGAAGAAGAAGAAGAAGCGGGCGTAACTCCTTCCTTCCTCCCGGAATCTTGATTCCGTTCTTCGTTTGGTGGTTAGTCTTCCCATCTCTCTCTTGGTATTCTTGTCGTGCCTTTGGAGAATCTAGTAGTTTTTGTCGGCACAAAACTCGTGGTTTTGCGAAGTCATCCCGAAGAAAACTCGGCGTGGACGCGAATAGAGGTGGAGCTTCCAAGGGACGCTTACGGTTGGATCTCATCCCTTCCTTCGAGTTACGCGAGGTACTAAGTAAATTAGTTTACTTTCTGCAAAATTTTAAATGTATGATCATGTCTACACAATATAAGGTTGCATGCTTAGATGTGTGGTTAAATAATTTGTGAAATTATTTATGCTAAACCTTCCGTTGTACGTAATTAATTTTAAAATTACGAACCCGCATCCATGTCAACATGCACCCGGTCCCAACACTTAGCACAGTAAATCAAAAGTAAATTAGTAGGGTATAGAGAAATCAGAAGCGATCAGAGTGAAATCAGAAGTCTGACAATGAATTCAAATTAAAGTTATCAGACACTGATCGGTTACCCTGACAGATCAGTGAAGACCCTGATCGATCAGGTCACCTCTTAATTGATCCAGCAAGGATCTGATCGGTCACCCTGACCGATCAGAGATTGGGGATCGATCACCAGACCGAACCTCAACCAAATAACAATCTGTGTGAATTCCAGCAGGGCACTGATCGGTCAACCCGACCGATCAGTGATGGGCCTGATCGATCAGGCTCCTGCTTGATCGATCCAGTGAACTGTGATCGGTCACACTGACCGATCAGGGATCGAGGATCGGTCACCAGACCAATCCACCAGCTTGATGGAGTTCCCTCCAGCTCCCACCGGCTCACTTCCCTGATCGGTCACTTGACCGATCAGGTTAGGGCCTGATCGGTCAGAGTGGCCGATCAGGTCACTCCCTGACCGATTAGGAGCCATCCTGATCGGTCAGGATGTCCCTGATCGGTCAGACAGACCGATCAGGTTTCTTACAGAGATCTTTTGATCTCTCTCTAATCGTTCACCAGAACGATCAGAAGCCAAACAGAAACATTCTAATCTCTCTCCGATCGTTCACCAGAACGATCAGAAGCCAAATAGAAACATTCTGTTCTCTTTCTGATGTTCACCAGAATGATCAGACTCCCTGGATCGGTCACCAGACTGATCTATTAACAAGGGAGCTCGTGCCAACTTCTGATCGGACTCCAGACCGATCCAGCCACTTGGCTGACTCGTGCTCAGTCCCCCGACCAAGACTTCATGCCCGGCTTCACTCACCGGGACTTTGTTCAACCTAGCTTCCCTCGCTAGGACCTGGCTTCACTCGCCAGGGTTTCCTTCACCTAGCTTCACTCGCTAGGACCCGACTTCACTCACTGGGGTTTCCATCACCCGACTTCACTCACCAGGTTTTCCTCACCCGGCTTCACTCACCGGGGTTTCTGTCACCCGACTTCACTCACCGAGACCCGGCTTCACTCACCGGGGTTTCCGTCACCCGACTTCACTCACCGGGATTTTCGGGACCCGGCTTCACTCACCGGGACCTGGCTTCACTCACCGGGGTTTCCGTCACCCGACTTCACTCATCGAGACCCGGCTTCACTCACCGGGATTTCCGTTACCCGGCTTCACCCACTGGGGTTTCCGTCACCCGGCTTCACTCACCAGGGTTTCCTACCCAGTCCCCTGACCAGGACTTAAGCCGAACTTATCTTACTCACCTAAACTTAAATCGGTGTCAATATCAAAACAACAATCAGGTCAGACTGCATCAACAGCAGTGTCCATGCAATCGACTTGAGCATCTCCTCGATCCTCTGATCAGAGGAGATATCGGGGAAATTGCATTTGTTTCCCAACTGTGTCTCCTTCTTGAGGGGCTATAACAGAAATAATAGGAGTTGTGGGTACAGAACTACCAGACTGTTGATATTGCTGTGCCAAGAGCTAGGCTCTGACGGCTATTAGGAGCTCCAAATTTTCATGGGAAATTGTGGTTGTCTTGTTGTTGTTGGAAGTGTCATTCTTAGTGTCAAGGATCAGGTTGAGAAACAATTTCCACAGACGGCGCCAATTTGATCTCATCCTCGAACTAAAAAGAATAGTGCGTCACTAATGTTGACAACACATAAACAATGTGGACTCGCCAAATACTTGAAGCTATGTTGGAGTGATCGCTAGAATAATCCTGATAAATCCTGAGAAGGAAGCCAAAAAGGAGGTCAGAAACAAGGTGGGGGGGGGGGGATCCTAAGCACTCCGACGCTCAAGTCTGACAAAGGGAAGTGGAATGATAGAAGAAAAATGAGAACTTCAACATACCTGTACTGTGAAGGAGGAACCCCTATATATATGTGCACCTTCAATGACCCTCCATAGCTAAGGTGTCACATCCATTGTAACAGAGATACTATATTAAGATTTACTGTAAGTGATTAGGTCAGCGATAATCTGAGCAGGTCAATGCTTAGGTCATAGGGTCACTGAGCAGTTGCGTACTGGGCCTGCAAACTCATTGAGTAGTTGATCCTTAAGAGAAGTATGCTAGTTTTTAAGAAAGTAGCAGGGTGATATTATCCTTGCCTTAATCGAGGTGGCGAGTAACGACCCTCCATAGTGCTCACCTGGAAGCTCAATAGAGAAACCTTGAAGAAGAAAACCCAGTATATCCCTATAGGATAGCTAGGTTGAGGTTCATGAGAGATGGTTGATTAACTTCATCTCAAATATCTAAAGTGGTTCGGGGAGAGGAGCATGTCAGCTGTTCGGCCGTCTATATGGGCGGACCCTGCCGATCAGAGATATTTGGATGTATATAAGGTTATTGAGGTCAATGCCTTGGTTAAGTATCCGTTGATCGACTGTTATGCGTGACACATCGATCAGCCATAGGAGCGACACACCGATCGACCATATAGAGTGACATACCGATTGACCATATGGAGCGACATGCCGATCGACCATATGGACAATATATCAATATACGAGAATTCTAACAACTCTACTCTATTTTATTGTCTGACCGATCGATCAAACCTATTCCGTGCCGTGAATATTTTATTGTTCCTGAGACCCCTATTACCACGTGCCCTTAAGTTTGATAAGGACTTATCTTACATAGTTGAGGGACCCAAAACTCTCCTGTATCATCTACCAATCCTAACCCATGGATGATTATGATGCTTCTTAAATTTAAGATGAAAAAGTTCATATGATCCAACAACCAAATAGCCTTAGTTATGCGTATGTGATGATGTTCGAGTTCTTATCTCCCTTAAAATGATTTGTGCAGATGAACAACAATGACATGAAGGGGAAATTACATAAATTCTTGTGATTCGCTAGTGAATGGCTGAGATTTAAAGAACTACATCGGACGGTTGGATGGGAACACTTCCCATGGATTTTGCTGGAAGGTCTAGGGCCTTAATCGATCGAGTCAAATTGTATAAGTTTGTTTAATAAACTAATTCAGTAATTTATACAATCAATTAACTCACTGTTCAAATTAAAAAATAATTATCAAGTAAATTTTCAATTAAACATTATGCATCCCTGTAGCTTTCTGATCGCTATTATATTTGTCTCCTACCAAACTATCCCATAAGGAAACAGAAAACAAGTCAAATTGATTATTTTGTAGAATAAAATAAAGATTGATTTCTAATGAAATCGTAATTTGTTTATAGAAAATAATATCTTCAGTGGAAAATCATAAGAAAAAATTTAATAAATGATGTGATACTTTATATACAGTGATCCTGACGGATTCATCGTATCCCCTAAGGTATAGTTTGATTTGGGATGACGATCTCCGTGTGCATGTAAAATATCACGTCATTCACTAAGTTTTCATTAAATTTTTTTACTAAGTGTATTAGAATTATTTTTTTATGAGTTATGATATACTCAGTGAAAAAACTTAATGAAACGCTCAGTGAATGATGTGTCACTTTGTATGTACACATTCGATTATTGCTCGGACATCATCGGCGACCTCCTGCCGCCGTCCCGAATCAAACTATACCCTGATGAGCACGATAAACCTGTCGAAGATCGTTGCATATAAAATGTCACATTGTTCATTGAGCTTTTCTTGAGTTTTTCACTTAGCATGTCATTTTTCTTATCTTATTTACTTTAAATTTTTTTTTGTAGAGATCATCAAGACGAGTATAAAATACGAAGCAACACAAAATCAGTGAGAAAATGAAGAGCAAAAATTGGAGGGTTGTTCAATCAAAATAGAGCGGTTTGATTGTGAATCACTGAGGAAGAAAAAACAAAAAAATAGGGCACGATGGGGTTTTCCTCGAAATTATTCAGACGGGAAGAAACTCGGCGACTCCACCACCGCCACCAAATCGGCGAACGCGGCATCGATCCAAAAGAAATGCAGGCTGCAGCTCTCTCCGCTGCCTTTCGGCATCACCTCCCGGAATCCTTCTCTCTTCCGACCCTCCCTCGCCTCCGTGGAAACCTAAGCTCCACCACCTCTCTGTCCCCCCGCTGCTCAAATCTCTCATCTTCCTTTGGCAAGATCCTCTTCTCTTCCCATTTCCATTGCCTCTCCTTTTCTCGGTCCATATCTCCGATTCGTGATCCTAAGCTCGAGGTTTGGGCGAATGCGGCTACGGGGTCGCCTCCTGATCAAGATTCCGAGAAGGAGAAGCTCGCGCAGGCCAGACTGTTTTCTTCGCTTGTTTATTGCTTCCCCCCAAGATAAAACACATGCTTAGTACTTCTTCAAAATGTTGTGCTTTTATGCCTTTTATTCATAGTTTACTTTTAGCAATTTTCTGTTTGATGAGAGGATTGAGAAACAAAGGGTTTGGCTAGCGACAACCATTTTTTTTTAAAAAAAAACTTCTTACTGGCGCCCACACGGTGATATTGTCCATGAAATGAATCGATTTGTAAATACTGGAATAAGGAACCAGATGGAGTAGGTTGCTACCTTTTCCGTTCAATTAGCGATATTAGGAATATTATATTACCATATTTGATGCAAATTAGATAATGTTGGATTTGATTCAACAGTGTAATTCAGTGATTCTGCTCGTATAATGCAGAAATTATCGAAGCACACTGAGTGCATTTTTTCTTGTTTGTATTCTACTCACTTCAGTATTTGGTCTGATTTTTTTCAAATGCTTTCCGGTTGGGGCTCGTATATTTGTAAAACTCCATCAAACAAGAAATCAAGTTCTTTAAGTGACAACCTGTCGTGGAATAGATACAAATACCAATACTCCCCTCTTCATAGAACAACATTTTTCTATCAGAAGGACAAGGTGTGCCAGAAAATCAAAACCTTTTTCGTACCTTTGATATGTGTACAGTTCTGCAATTAGATTGTACGGTTATAAGATCCCATAGACTAACTAAAGTTAGCTATAAAAGTTAAAAAGTTCATCTATTCAAATAATGGAAAATGCCTTAATGTAAAATAAGAATGAATCACTATTTAAGAAGAGAAATAGAAGCTAAAAGCAATAAGGAATTTATTGATTGCGAGAAGAGAATAGAGATTTGGTGATTGAGAACACTCTGTAGGTATCCCAGGTAGGTTTTGATATGGTCAACCGAGTCAAGTTAGGTCCTATTGTGTTTTGATCCCTATGTCTAAGTGTGCAGGAGCTTAGGAGCGTAGAAAGTCGAGTGGAAGACGCAGCGGTCGAGAAGGATGGCACAGGAAGGGAGCCGACGGGCTTGGTGCATCTGAGGGACGCACAGTTCTGCGGAAGAGTACGCCGATGGAGCGAGAAGGACCCGCGCGACGTCCTAGAGACGAGAAGCCGGGGAGAAGCTCGCTCGAGGAGAAGGCCGGAGGAGAGTTCGGGTGAGCTCGACTCTGGAAGGCCCTAAAATCACGCAAGAAGACTCGCTGGAGATTGGTCAGCAAGGGGTTGACCAAAAGCCACTTGGGCGCCCCTATGCATGAGGGTGCCCGGGCTCTCGAGCGCCCGTATGCTTTAGGGCGCCCGAGAATGAAGGCACCTCTATGCA
The DNA here is from genome assembly GCA_024364735.1 of Boesenbergia rotunda. NCBI lineage: Eukaryota > Viridiplantae > Streptophyta > Magnoliopsida > Zingiberales > Zingiberaceae > Boesenbergia > Boesenbergia rotunda. Next base: position 78,282 of record JAGFNQ010000276.1, on the reverse strand, counting down.
CTCGGGCGCCTCTATTCCCGGGCGCCCCAATGCATACAGGTGCCCAAAAAGGTATTTTATCCACAAAAGAGCCACTTGTGAACGTTGCGAAGCGGGTAACTTCTAGGGGCCACATGTCAGGCGCCTCCAAGCACTCGGGTGCCCCTAATGTGCCACGTCAGCATTTGGATAAAGTTGACCGGGGTTATAAATGGGCTCCCAGAGCTCAGTTCCAAAACAACAATCACCGTATTCGAAATTCATTTATGTTTTCACTGTCTTTCTGAGTTCTACAGGTTTGTAAAGAGGCTTCTCCTCCCCAAAGAGTTCATCTGGAGTTTGTGCTTTATTTTGCCTTGGATTAGCAACCTTTTTTATTGCAAATCAAGTAAATATGTGTCTCTTTTTTTTTTCCTATCTAGTTCATTTTTATATTCTTTGTTATTTTAAAAAGAACAAAAGATAGTGATTATTTATTTGTAGGGGTAATTTACCCCTCTCTTGTCGACCGCACGATCACCGTCACACTCCTGTCTAATTGGTAGGATATGATCAAGAGAGGAGAAGGTGAATAAGGAGAAAATAGAAAGGGGTTGTGGTGGCCCTGCCCTGGTTAACATGAGATTATGGGAGAGCAGGTGAGAAGAAGAAAAAGTTAAGAGGCGAAAGGAGAGAGGTGGATAAGAAAAATAACAGCAAACTTTTGACTAGGAGATATGGCAAAGGAAGAGGAGAATGCAGGAAGAAACATCTGGATGCTGCTTGACAAAAGGTGTAAGGTTAGAAAATTTCTGGCTGCTAGATACTTTATCAGTTTCTTTATAGTTTTACTTCTAAACATATGGTAATAAATTAGTAACTAGGAAATCTATTCATTGAGAGGTGATTGTTAGGTGCAAAAATATCATATATAGTTAAAACTCCTAGGCAAAATTTTTCCAGCTGACAGTGGACAATAATTCATGCAGGAGGAGGTTGAAAGCCTGGAATATTTGAGTGACATAAGATTATTAATTTGGGACATGATTTCACTTGTCATATTTGTCTATCTATTTGAATCAGTCTTGTATGTTCCATTTGTGGAGCAAATGGAACATTATTGTATAGCAGGATTATCTTTGAGTTTGTGAGAACAAATTTAAAATTACTGGTATAGTCTATAGATTGAAAGAAGAAATTCATTATTGTTCAAAAAGAAAGAAAATGAAAAAAAAATTTGAATTTTATTTCATTACTATTCCTTTTTGTTTTAGAATTTTAAGGGTCTTGTATAGTTATCAACATCTTCCATTTTAAAGCTAAGTGATGGGTTTGAATATGTCACCTAGTCTTGCTTGTGTTGTCAATCATGTTTGCCATTAATGGCAGAATGTATTCAGAATTTCATTATTCCCAGATATAATTGCTAGTCGTTGATCAATTAGACCCTTCTTTGTCTTCTAGAAACCTCTTATTATATTTTTGGCTTCAACGTAAGCAGGTCTCCAAGAGATTAGAAGACACTGCCAGATATTTCAAGCGCTTGGGAAGTATCGGATTCTGGGGCCAGCTAGTATGCACCATTGTTTCTGCTGTTATTTTATCATTTTCTACATTTGTGACAGGGAAGATCACTACACCAGTGACCTTTTATACTACTGCCGGTGCAATTGCAGTTGCATTTATTTCAGTGTCCTGGTTTTTTGGTTATATACGACTATCAGAAAAGCTTCAAAGAACAGCTAATGAACCTTCAAAGGTGCTTTTTCTTCCTAGCCCATACACAAATAACTTCCTTTCTCTCTCTCTTCATTCCACTCCATCTGTGTACTGCAAAGTACTTTTTCTACGTATGTGAGTTGGCATGATTTTTCACAAGTTTCCTAATTGATGTTCAGGGAAGAGTTAAAATGAAAGATTATTATAGTATTCTGGCAGTCACTCAAATTAGTATGTTAATGATGTACATAAAGCATAGAATTAAAGGCATCATTAATGCCATGTATGTTATTATATTACCCATTCATTCTCGGTTTCCACATGTATACTAGAAATACCAAAAGTTATCTATTACTTTGTCATGTTCTTTTGTTGAACTAAAAAAATCATCACGATACTAATATACTATCCAGGCTCCTCCACGTGCTGAAGTGGTAAAAAAACTGAAAAATGGCATAGTACTTAATGTTTTGGGAATGGGTGCTGCAATTCTTGGTATGCAAGCGACTATTGGGTTATTGGTTGCTAAGGCCCTCACTACCCTATCAGTTCCTTATTACCAGGGAATAGCCCCTGGCAAGAATGCAGTGCTGGCCATGGATGTGTTCTTAGTACAGGTAATTTCTGATTTATACTTAATTCTCCTCAACTCCTTTCTTAGCCTATTTTTTCCTTTTGTTCCTAATATCCTTCAGTTGCACTATCCAGCAGAGGGAATAGATCACAGTTTAGAGGCTGGGGGAAAAAAAATCTCAAGTTGAACTTGGTCAAGCACTTGAGATAGGGTTAAGGAGTCTATAAATGGATACAGATTATATAAAGAACAAATGCATTTTTTTTTAGTTTCTCAAAAAAGAAAAATTGTTATACAAGAAAAGGAAAATATATTCACTTAGTTTGCTTACATATTTCTTTTGATAATCTTCTCAAGCTCTAAATATGTTTTATTTCAGTTGAAGGGAAATGACATTAACAAGTATGGATCTCCTATCCCATCCATGTTTCTAGTGTTATCATCCTTAAACACCAACTCTATTGTAACTAATACAATTATTTTTCTGATCCATTGGTTCTAACTGTTTACGACACTTTCTGATTACAGTCTTCAAGCAACACAGTCCTTTCACATCTCTTGGGGATTGTTTTATCACTAGAGCTGTTGCGATCAGTCACGGTGCCACATTCGGTAGCTGTTAATATTCCCAGAGCTCTGTAGATAATGTTCTATCGTTAGGTATTCATGTTCTATACCTATCCCTTAGTTGATCAATGTTTTGAGTTTTTTCTTCGTCCAAATTAAGTTTGAGTGATTATAAAATAGATAGCTAGCTGTAATATGGATTTACATTTCCAAATACTTTTTCATGTCTATTTGTCTATGTTTTGTCTCAGATCTCAATGATTTAGAGCATTTCATATAGGGAACCATGTAGTATATTAGTCATAGGTGCAAAAACTCTTAAACCAGGAATATTTTACTCCCAGAATTCTTTGGATCATGTTCATCAGATACCTTGATGTGTGGTTAACTATTATAAGGTCATTCTGCTTGATTTGAATGCTCTTGTTATTATATAGTAGAAAATTATCGATCATATTGATATCATAGTGCAATTTAATTGCTTTGGAATTGTCTCGCATAATAATTAATTCATGACTAAAGTTGTAACATCATTATTACTTTTGTTGCAATCTACCAATTACACATATAATATAATAACAATAACAAAATCTTATCTCATTTGGTGGAATCGACTATATGAACCTTTCTACGTCACTAAGCTCTATCTTTTATATATCATTATTTATATTTAAATAAATTTTATTTTATTATTATTAATCAAGTTTTTTTTATCTTTTTTTTTCTCGTTTAACATATATATTTGTCCTAGTTTCATATTACATAACTGGAGCATTTATTTGTCATCTAAGTATATATTTGTACTATCTTAAATATATCTCTTTGAGTTTTTCTTCGATGATATAACTCTTTAATGTTCTCATTTCATATCATATCCATCCTCGTATGACTACATATCCACTTTAACATTCTCATCTCTAGAATTTTCATCTTTTATTCATGTGCTTGAGTTATAATCCAACATTTAATGTCATATAACATAGTTGTCTAACCGCCGTTTTATAAAATTTCATTTTAAGTTTTAGAAGTATTTTACGATCACATTAAATGCCCGATGTCCTCCTCTTCTATTTCAACCATCTCACTTGTATTCTATATAAGACATCTCTCTCAGTTCCTCATCGTTTTACAAAAATAATCATAAATATTTAAAGTTCTTAGTTCCAGATAGTTTGTCATTTCTTATCTGAGCAATTGTCTCATTACGTTTACTATTACTAAACTTAAATTCTATATATTTCGTCTCTATTACAATATCAACAACATGTAATCTGTTGGGTTTAAGTAGGAAACCAAATACGTCTTTGCAAGAAATCCTAGGTCAAGGAGGAGTTTAGGTAAAGGGGAGCATTGTTGCTCCGTTATTGCGTAGGGGGAACCTTAAAGAGGTTCTTAAAAAGCTTTGTAAGTCCAATGTAGGGGAAGCCTTGGAGAGGTTATTAAAAAGTCCGTTTTAGTAAAAATCCTAATTTTTGGGGAGGTTAGGTGTTGGGATGTCTTGTGATAGGATCCATGTATATTTGCATTGTATTTGCTATTTGTTTTCCCTAACTTAAACGTATTGTCAAACATCAAAAAGGGGAGATTGTTGAGGCAATCTATGATTTGGAGTGACCATATGTTTGATGTTTGGGCAAAGGGTTTAAGTTAAGTTCACCCTTGTGTTTGATATGTATATTTGAGTGTGCAGGTCTTGCAGGATACACATGGACTTAGCTGGACGACTTCGGGACCGGTGAAGGATGGCATGGGAGACAAGCCGTGGACTTGCATGCATCCGAGGGACCGTGGACAAAGCAGGGACGATGAGCCGAGGGAAGCGGACTTCGAGGCATACGTGAAGGATGGCATGGAGGCAAGCCAAGGGCTTGTGTGCGCATCTGAGGGATGAGAGCCAAAGTCGAAAAGGGCTTAAAGGCAACAGGTCGAGGCTGCTGGAGTAGGAACAATAAGCCGAGGGAAGCAGACTTCGAGGCATACACAAAGGATGACATGGAGGCAAGCTATGGGCTTGTGCGCGCATCTGAGGACGAGAGCCAAAGTCGAAGAGGGCTTAAAGGCGACAGATCGAGACTGTTGGATGAAGAGTCAACTGAGTTCTGAGGGTGCGAGTGCTGAGAGAATTATACTCGGAAAATCCTAGGGTTCGAGTGCTGAGAGAAACGTACTCAGGAAGGGAAACCTTAGGTTTAAGGGTGGACCAGTCGATTGATGTTGGATCAGTCGACTGATGTATGCCACAGAAAGATCAGTCGACTGACGGGGGATCGGTCGACTGGTGGTGGCTGAAAAAACGTTGAGGTTGCAACAGTCGAATCAAAGTGGGACCAGTCGACTGGCCTTGGAGCAGTCGACTGGTAATGGTCATTTCAGCCTAGAGCACTATTTAAAGGGGTTCGGTTTTTGCTGAGAGTTCCTGACGAAATTGGCTTTGATAAAGGTCAATTAGTAGTCTTTGTGCTCAGGAGTGTTGTCCGGATTGTGGCGAGGTTTCTCCACCCACAAGGAGCTACACGAGCTAGCCGGAGGTCTTTCGGGAGTCATCCACCACGGATCGGGATCGTCCTCCTTACGGACAGCCGTGGAGTAGGAGTTTCATCTCCGAACCACATAAATTGGTTTGTCTTCTTAGTTGTTAGATTTTATTATTTGTTATTTCGTTTGTGCACTAACAACGTGTAGGAAGAAAACCATGATTAAAGTGGGTGATCGACTATTCACCCCCTCTAGCCGTACGACAAGGTCCTAACATAATCTAATTACATTCCAAGTTTAATTATATTATAAGTTTGATTACATTACCCCTAATCATCATCATCAACACAACAATCAAGCCTTATCCCACTAGGTGGAGTTGGCTATATGAATCCTTCTACGTCATTGGATTTTTCCCTATTATATCATCATCTATATTTAAATATAATTTATCTTGTTTTATTGTTGTCAACCATGTCTTTTTTAGCATTCCTCTCCCTCGTTTAATGTGCGTATTTATCATAGTTTCACATCACCTAACAAGAGCATTTATTGGTCGTCTAAGTACATGTCCGTACTATCTCAAACGTGTCTCTCGAAGTTTTTCCTTAATAGATACAACTCCGACTTTCTCTCTAATATTCTTATTCCGTATTCTATCCATCCTCATATGTTCACACATCCACTTTAACATCTTCATATCTGCAACTTTCATCTTTTATTCATGTGCCTGAGTCATAGCCCAATATTCAACACCATATAACATAGCAGGTCTAACTGTCATTTTGTAGAATTTCTTTTTAAGTTTTAAAGGTACTTTACAATCATATAAAACATCCACGTTAATCTCCATTTCAATCATCCTGCTTCTATTCTATGTAAGATATCTTCTTAATCCCTCCATCATTTTGCAAAAATGATCTTAAATAATTAAAGTTCTCAGTTTTAGATAACTCGTTATCTCTTATCTTAATAATTATCTCATTACGTTAATATTGTTAAATTAAATTCTATATATTCTGTTTTTACCCTACTAAGCTTAAAATCTTTCACTTCTAGTATTTCTTGCCAAGATTCTAGTTTAGCATTTATTCTTTCATGTATCTCGTCTATCAAAACAATATCATCTGCAAACAACATCTACCATGATACTACTGTATCTTGAATATGTCCAGTGAGTTCGTCTATGATTAGTGTAAAAATATGGGACTTAGATCTGATCCTTGATGTAACTCTATTCTTATTGGAAATGTTTCTGTTAATCCGCCTGAAGTCTTCACTCTGGTTGCTACATTTCGTGCATATTCTTAATTAGTTCAATATATGTTACGCTAACGTCTCACTTTTTTAGAATTCTCCATATAATTTCTCTTGGGACCCTATCATAATTTTTTCTAAATCAATGAATACTATATATAGATATTTCTTTTGCTCCGATATTTTTTAATTAATTGTCTAAGAAGATGTATAACTTCTATTGTCGACCTTCCAGGTATGAACTCAAATTGATTTTCAGTCACTGTGGTTTCCTTCTAAATCTTTTTTTATTACTTTTTTCCAAAATTTCATGGTATGACTCATTAGTTTAATATCCTTATAGTTTGCACAATTTTTTACATCTCCTTTGTTCTTATAAAGGAACTAGAGTATTTACCTTTCATTAATTAGATTTTTTATTTTCAATATCATATTAAATAATTTTGTAAGTCATTAAATACTTTATTTCCCTAAGCACTTTCATACTTCTATTGAGATATTATTTGTCCAACGATTTTTTTTTTATTTTGCATCCTTTCAAAACTTATTATACTTCTAAAGTTTAAATTCTTGGATGAAAATTAAAATTTCTATACTCATTTGAATTACTTAAATTGCTTAGGTTAAGTTGGTCTCCTAAACCTTCATTAAAAAGTTGATGAAAGTAAATCCTCCACCGCTCTTTTATTTTACTATTATTTACTAGCACTCTATTGCAATTATCTTTAATACATCTTATTTGATTATGTTCTCTTATTTTTCTCTCTCGATTTAGCTATTTTATAAATGTCTGTTTCCTCTTCTTTTGTATCCAAGTTTTGATATAATTATTCAAAAGTTTTATTTTTTGCTTCATTCACTGCTTTCTTTCCCTCTTTCTTGGCTATTGTATATTTTTTTAAATTTTCTTCATTTTTACAAATATATAATTCCTTATAAGCTATTAATTTTTTCTTTACTTTCTTTTGTACTTTTTCATTCCACTACCAAGATTCCTTACTTGATAGTGTATGCCCCTTTGACTCACTGAGTATACTTTTAACTACTATTTTTGACTTTGATACTATCTTATTCCATGTCATATTAGAGTCACTGTATATTTTATCTAATGTTTGTATTCCTACTTTCTCCTTTATTTTGCTTCTCATCCTTTAACTTCCACTAGTTAATTCTAAGAGTCGTGTAAATTTTCCTTTATTGATATTATAATTAAGGCGTATATTTAATACTACTAATTTATGTTGGGTAGTTAAGCTTTCTCTAGAGATGACCTTACAATCTTTATAAATCTTCCTATCTCTCTTTCTAACTATAAAAAAGTTAATTTAGAATTTATTATTCCTACTTTTTAATATGACCAAGAGTTCTTCTTTTTTCTTAAAAAATATATTAGTTACTATAAGTCATATACTATCGCAAAATCCAATATAATTTTTCTTTCTTTATTTCTTATTTCAAATCCACAACCTCCATGTACCCTCTCATATTCTTCATTTTTTACTCCAACATGTATATTTAGATCGTCTCCTATTAAAATCATTTTATTTGACGGAATATTTTGTAATATCTCATCTAAATCGCTCCAAAATTTTAATTTGATTTTTTCATCTAATTTTACTTGTGGTGTATATATACCAATTACGTTCACAGTTTTTTTGCGACTATTATCTTAAGAGATATAATTCTATCCTCTTTTAACTATTCCAATAACTTTATCTTTTAAAGAACTATTTATAAAAATACTCACTCTATTTTTTTGGTTTACTCTTTCCTGTGTATCATAACTTAAAACCCAACTTCTCTATCATTTTTGCCTTCCCGCCTTCTTATTTTGTCTCTTGCACATACAAAATATTAATTTTTCTCCTAATAATCGTATCTACTACCTCCATTATTTTACTAATAAGAGTTCTTATATTCCATGTTTCAAATATCAGACTATTACATTTCTTATAATGTTTATTCTTATTCCACCTATGGTGTGAGAACTTTTACCTATTTAACACTACACTTAAGTTTTTATGGAGATGTAGCGGTCCTTGTCGAGATGTTACAGTCGGATCCTACAACGTGAACCTTTGCATATTTAACACTATATCTGAGTTCTGGAAGTGTAGCAGTTCTTGTCGAGATATTACAGTCGGACTCTACAATGCGTTCCTTTCGGAGAGCATTTAGTATTAACATAATAGTTTAATGAATTCATTCATTAAATATTTACATAATTTTTTACGCTGGCCGATAATCTAATATAATCCTCATTTTTTATCTGGACTTGAGACAATCCTGACTAGTTCGTCACATGTAATTTTTTTTTATAACAAATAGTTCTTTTAAGATTAATTTCTAAATATAGTCTGCCACATGTTTTATAAATTTTAACTAGTCAGCCAAATAACTCATCTATAATGGACGTTACTAAGGAATTGTTAACTTATTATATACAACTTTGGATATGCATCTGGAAAATGATGTAGCTGTCGTTAAGAACAAATATATAAAGAAATTTGGCAACCTACTATATTTGTATTTTTCATATAGTAGGTGTTAGATTAGTTATTTTTCAAAGTACATGATTAATTAGTGGAAAATGATAAGATTAGTTATTTATGAAAGTACATGATTAATTATTGGAAAAGTATATGACTAATTAATTATTCTTGAAGGAAAATGGTAAATTTATTAGTTGTGAAATACAAGATATATCTATTAGAGTAAAAGATATATCCTTCATTCGAAATGATTTCGGTCTCATGATAAAATACAAGTAAATAAATTATGGGAGTATTTTGTCCTAACATAAAATAAAATTAATCTCAAAATTTATTGAACTAAATACAGATATTAATTGCGCTATCTAGTCTAGATATTATTGAATATATAAGCGTAAATATGAATTAAAGGAAAATTTACGTAAGGTAAGCTTAGTGCTTTGTATTTGATCAAAAGGGTGGTCTCTGACTTTTTTTTTTTTTGCCTTTTCTAAAATACCCTCATCAATATTTTTATTAGGCAGTATTCAATATTATTTTTGTTAGCAAAATGAAATCTATATGACATTTTTTTAAAAAAGTATAAGATCGGCGCTAAAGAATTTCGATTCGCGCTGAATGACCAGTCTATCATTTAAAAAAAAACTAACCTTGATTATTGATTAGTTTCGATAAAAAAAATTGCACTTCTAATGATTTCTAAATTCATCGACCTATCAGAATTTGAATTTGCATTTTAATAGAAATGAACATTCTGTAAGTAAGTATATATGAATGGAAAAGTTAGGACATCTCGGATTTTTATAAATGCGTCCTTTTTTTTTTGGCAAAAACAAATGGCCCTCCTTTCATCATTTTATCCCAAATTATTCCTTGCGCGGTTGAAGAAATTATCGAGTAGTTTTAACTTACAAAAGTTATTTGATAATTATTATAAGTTGAGAAAGCTATCGAATAATTATTATAATATGTAAAAGTTATTCAGTATTTATTACAATATATTTAGTGTAAGTTTAAAATTTAAATTTAAAATATTCAAATATTATTATATCAAAATAACGGGTATAATTGTTTTTAAAAGTATTTTGATTTAGTTTAAATAATTTTGATAAATTAATAAATAATTTTTTATATAATAGTGCAAGACATTCTAATCTTGAATTCATACTCAATATGTAATAGTAGCTATTGAGTAATTTTTATATAACAGTTATTGGGTAGTTTTTATATAGTATAAATCTTTATCGAGTAGTTTCTACATATTCTAATAGTTATTTGAAGTTTTACACAATTTAAATTTTAAATTCATTTTAAAGATGTTGTAGTACTACTAATAGTTTCTACATATTGTAGTAACTATCCTATAAAACATTAAATCTAGGATGACCGACACATCTCCACGAAAGTTTTCCATTCGTCGCTAGGGTAACTCGGGAAACGTTCACTATAGGCGATCAAGAAGTTCAACTTCCTATGATTGCGCATCCATTTGGAGAAAAAATCTTTATAAATATGTTGTAGTTAGGGATCAAACCATAAATGATGAATACGTAACAGTCGAACATGGGGCGACAGATCCGACCCCACGGAAGATTACTACAAGCTGTTAGGATAAATCGAGAAGCACTATTTGTGGCGGTCCAGAAGCCCAACATCTTGTAGTTACGCGTCCCATTTGAAGGAAAAATTTCTATAAAATATGTCTTAGTTGTGAATCAAACCACGGATGCCTAAGTGATAACTTGGCGTCCTTCCATTATACCATAGCCTCCGGGACATCAACTATCTTGTAGCTTTCACACATTGTAACAGCTATCTGATAGTTTCTACACATTGCAAAAGTTACCCGATAGCTGCTATATGTTATAGAAGTTACTTGTAATTTTTGTAATAACCCTCGATTAAAGGATAGTCTTATTATTTAATTAAAAATTTGGATTGTTTATTAACCAACTCTTAATTAATTTAGTGAGACTCAAAATTAAGTTACGTTAATGTTCCGGAAGTGAACGACGTGGACGACACATCACCGTGATGTTGCCTTGGGTAATAACAAGGGGGATGTCCGTGCTGTGACGTAGCCTTGAGCGATGACAAGGGGGATGTCCGCGCTTGCGAAATTAACATGAGCATTAAAGGGATACACTGGAAGGAGTTCTGGTAGAGCCCTTTCCGACACTCAAGTTAGAAATTACAAGCAACAAAAGAGGAGCAAGAAGGATAAATTATCTTGAGTTTAGAAGATCCTCCCCTTACCTAGGTGCATAATCACCTTATATAATCGTTGTCCCCTACCTTTGAGTGCTCCCACGTTACCGTAACCGCTTCCCCCGTTTCCACTCCTCATGATTCGTGGTCGCTTGCCAGCTATCACCCATAGGGGGATAACGACCACTACGTATATTAAATCCATCATTATTATCATGCGTTACAGGTCATAACTACCAGTCAGCTTTCCTATTCTAGGCAGAGGCGATTGAAACTATCGTCTTATGTATTAAGTGTATCATTATTATCGCTATTTCTCCAATCTGTCCTCTCTTCCCCGAGTTGGTCTCGGGGCTTCTCTCTCCCAAGCTGGTCTCAGGCGCTTATCTCCCGAGTTGGTCTCGGGACTCTCCTCCCAAGCTGGTCTTGGACACTTCTCTCCCTAGCTGGTCTCGGACACTTCTCTCCCGAATTGGTCTCGGGACTTTGTTCTCCCGAGCTGGTCTCGGGCACTTCTCTCCCCTAGTCACGCCACGCAGCTTTGGGCACTTCTCTCCCCCTAGTCACGCCACACTGCTTTCCCGAGCCATGTGTTCATCTCGGGCTACTCACCCCGATCATAAGCCCCCCTTAGGTCTAATCGAAGGAAGTTTGCTGACTGATTGGACTTATGACACTTAGGGAGGGAAAAACGATGTTATCACTTCTCAGTATAACTATCTCCTAGATCCTAGGAATCAAAACATTCGCAGTGGGGCCTGAAGTAACTATTTGGATTATCCAAGAGTTTCATGAATTTCGATGCGACGCGATCGATGGATGTCAATCACTCATTAAGAGCGCATGGGGCATATTAATGATAGGAGATCCTTTTGGTGAATGATTGACACCACGCGGCGTGCCCCCTCGAAGCGTCCTTTTATCAACATGTTAGTCGAGGCATACCAACCGACGACCACAATGAGATGCACGCTTTGAGATCCACGACTATTCCTAGCTCACAAGTCTCGCATCTATCCATCCTGTGTTATCGTTGTCTCCCTATAAAAAAGGACATAGAAATGGTCATCCACTTTCTTGCATCGCTGACCCTCGGTACTTTTTATTTCCTCCTTTCTTTGCTAAAGTCTTCTTCAGTATAAGCTTTCATCTTTTCTTTTCCTCCTTGATCATGGGCAAAAGTGGAAAGTAGCATGAAAGAAGGAAAAGAGGGGAAAGGGGGTAGTCACAGGGAAATCAAAGGAGCAAGTCTATCAGCCAGGATGGTATAAGGTCATTTCCTCGAAGGCTAAACCCGGGGTCTTGCAAGCTGCCTATGTAACCTATGGCATCCCGGTAGATTTTGAAGTCCAGGAAGGGGTGTCAAAAATAAACCCGACCCGACGACCCAACCTGAATGAACCCGAAAAAAATCAGGTTCGGGTTGAAAATTTTCGGGTTCGGGTCGGGTTCGAGTTGGAGGGTTTCAGGTTGAAAATTTTTGGGTTAGGTTCGGGTCGACCCAAATTTAATCTTTAGTGGATTTTTGGGATTAAATTAAATTTTATTTTGAAAATTAAGATATTTTTATGTATATTAATATCAATATTAGTATGATCATGATGGAGTATTAAGATAATAGTAAAGAATTATAGGGAAAATAACCAAAAAAGATGTTTTGAATAGGGTTATTCGGGTCGGGTTCGAGTTGGGAGTTTAAAAAAAAATTGTCCAACCCGACCCGAACCCGACCCAACCCACCCAAATTGACACTCCTAAGTCCGGGCACCCAGGCTTGATCAATTTCCTGTAGAACCGCCTCTAGGGTTTTACACCTTCTTACTGGGTCAAGTAGAATACGACCTTCATTTTCCGATCCCTCCTTTTTTATGTCTATATCTTACTTTTTTATATTTCTTCCAGCAGATGGCTCTGAACACTTTCGCTCAGATGAGTGTGACATTCATTTTGTTTAAATTGTTTAGAATACCCTTAACTCTCTATTTTTTCCATTACTTTTTTCTTCCAAGCCTCGCCTCTAAGAGGTTTTTAGCTTCACGACCCAGGCTAGCCATAGATTTATAGGTGACCTTCCCTTTCGTACAAGGGATGGAAGGAGAGGTTATTTTTTATTTGACTCTCTGAGCATCCTTTCTCTCCAACTTGCTGGCTGGAAGACCTGCTTCCCATCCCGGAACTAGGCGACTTCCAACATGACCAGGGGTACCAGTGAGCCAGAGGCATCTTAGCCAGAATGGAGTTCCATGGCCCGGACATGGTCCGCTGCGAAGGGCTTCTTTATAGGGCTGGGATTAGCCCCAAGCCACTAGCCTTGATCGTGACCTCAGTAAGTTTGTTATTTTTGTTAAATGTTTGTTTATACTAACTGATATTTTTTTGTCTTTTTTGCAGAAGCCACCATGCTCACTCGATCCATGAGCAAACTTCTTAAATGGAGAGCTAGTCGATGAGAAGGCACTGACTCCTTCCCAAGTTCATGGAGAGCCGCCCTCTGAGTTTGCTAGAGACTTCGAGAGGACCCGAAGTCAGGAGCCTCTCGTCGCGGAGCCGTCCACCACTCGGGAGGCAAGCCCTACCTCCACAGCTACTGTGGTACAAGACACCAATGCCCCACTAGCGCTGGTGCTTCACCCCAGAGGTTGAGCCGGCTCGAGGAGTCATCCCCCCACCTCCCTGACAATGACTTCTTCTCCTTCCATCTGAGGAGGAGGAGAACCAACCACCAGGCGTCATTCAGAAGTCAGACCCAGCTCCTGCTCCTTGGAAGAGGAAGCTTCGATGAGGCCGAGCTCCCGACACTGCTTCTGAAGACAACGAGGATATCGTTCCTCTTTCTAGGAGTCGGAGGGGAGCAACGCCACTTGCTGAGGAACTCGAGAGAGAGTCTGAGCCACTACTTGCACCATTAGACACCCAGTCTCTCCTTCCATCACCGAGGACCCTCGGCCAGAAGGGCAAGACGGTCCGATTTGCACAATCAGAGCCCACGAGCGGCCTCCTGTGCAGGAAGGTTCAGGCTGCTGAGAAGGCAGCTAGGATCAGGCCTTAGCGGCTACAGCTTAAGGAGCTACCTCGAGGAGTTCAAACTCCAAAGGAGATTTCCTCGAGTACGGATGATAGCTTTTCAGGGCCATCCATCATTCTTGTCGAGGATACTTGCCGAGTAGATCTTCCCGTCCGTGTCTGCTCCTCTGAAGCCACCTCGGGCATCCCCTCCCCTCGAAGGCGGGCAGTGATCAAAGAGCGTACTGAGGAGTATGTCACTTCTCTTAGGGGGTGGGCTCGGCTGGAGTGGTAGCCCAACTGTACGAGTCCCTCCTGAAAGTACAGTCTCCGAATATTTTTCCTTCTCATTTTTGTTTTGACATCTCATTGTTTTTCTTATTAGGCCATGTCCGAGTGCTTGATTCTCGGTCGTCGAATGCTTCCCAAGTGTGAGATCGAAGCACGACAGCAGGAGGTGGCTGAGCTCGAGGCCGAGATCTAGAGGGTTCAACGGGAGGGCCAGATGCAGACCGAGGTCACCAAAGACCTCCATGCCAAGCTCGAACATTCCACGGGCAATTCCCGAGGTTTGGAGTCAACATTGAACAGCGTCCGGTACCAGGAACACCTTCTGATGGAGAGAACCTGTCACGCCCCTAGAGGCCAGGGCTCGCTCGAAAATCGGCCAGCACCTCCCCTGTATGGCGGACAATCTGAAACTTTCATACATACACACACCTCAACCATAATATTATAGCTCAGCCACCCTCGGCTGGCGTTCACACCAACACAACCACGCAGTTAAATAGTATCACTGACAAATAATAAACATAATAAATATAATCTCCATAGCTAAGCGCAGCAAACCAAAATCCAGCGGAAATAAATAAGTACATGTTCGAAGGAAAAACCATATACCATCCAAAACGATAATAAAACCAAAAACAACAATAATGCTATAAAACGACTACAAGTGTACGAAAACCAATAAAACTAATACTCAAACTGAAAGACTGGCAGCTGGATCCTCTCCTGGCGGCACGAGACACAGCTATCGACTACCTGAAACAAAAAGGAGAACAAGGGGTGGTGAGTTCCGGGTGGAACTCTGCGGGTATAAGAACAGATAAATGCATGGTATATAAAAGGGTAAAACAAGCATAAAGAAACAAAAGGGTATATAATCTCCAGAAATAAGAACATAAACAAAATGCATCTATACAAATAAAGCATACCTGAAAACCATGCAACTCATAGGGACAAGATCAGAAATCCCCCTACTACCTCAATAAACTGCTAATACTGCTTAACAGATCCAGATCATATAATAAATGAAAATCATATCCATATATGCATGTCAGACAAATGCAACAATCATAGCTCAATCAAATGCAACAAACACAAGCAAATGCAAATGCATAATATGCACATGATGTCATGACCTGCACTGTACACACACCAACCAATATTAGGTTGAGTGGACAAGATACAAGCGCCAAGCACCTGTGGCTATGCAAATACACCACGACAACCGTGGCCCTGATATGAAAAACCCTGAAGCACCTGTGGGGACTCCTAACACCTGTGGAGTATCAACTGTTTGCACACAACTCCGACCAAGCGTGGCACAACAGGAAAATATACCCGACGACTCGTCTCAACACCAAGGAGCCCGCAGTCGTCGGCCTGAATGTCATGATGCATGTCACTAATATCCACCTCCTCAATTATATCCAAAACCATGCGAAAACAGAAAACACCAATAACACCAAAATAAGGAAACATACGAAAAGCACAATCAACACCAAAGTAAATAAACATGCACTAATCTACTGGGTAGGGTTATCTAATGTCAATCAAACCCTAGATAGGTTAAATGATTATTCTATAGTACACGGGGTACTCTTAAATCAGAAGTCATAAGATGAGACTGTATAACTGAACAATTTGAATTATTATTCAAAGGTCAAGCAAGAATAAGTCTCAAGCAGGAAAACAAGACAAATAGATTTAAGATAAAGCAAACCTACTCAGGAAGTAAAACGACCATGCATTTAAGGTAAACGAAACTACAAGAATCAAGGGAGAAGTACCCGCCTTAAATGTAGATCATGCTAAGTACCTTCACGTCTGAGAGTCTGCTTCAACTCAAAATCATAACCCTGAAACACAACATATAAATCATGGCTAAGATCTACTATAAACCAAATAACTAAACCTAAATCCCAATCTATCCAAATCTAACTCCTAAGAACTTGGAGAGGTCAACTTCTAACAACCGCCACATCCTATTAACAATTAATTAATCGATGCATTAACTAGTCAAATGTTTATACTTTCCAATTATTTCATTCCCATTAATAATACAAACATGAGATTCATTAATCTTATAATTAAATAGACTAATCTTTAATTAATCTAACCCAACATCTAATTATCCCTCAATCAGAACTCCATCTGCTCCAATAATCTTTAATTAATCTAACCCAACATCTGATTATCCCTCAATCAGAACTCCATCTGCTCCAATAGCTCACGGAAGGAAAAAGAGAAACCAAAAACACCAATCTCAGCCATCGAATCGAATTACAAAACTCATCTTTGCAGTTCTAACCCATACCAACAATAATTTATCCAAAAATTGCGACTAATCAAATCGAAACTCACCTAAGACGCGCTGATAAAGCTTTCGCTGTTCCGAGTCTGGCGAAAACAGTGACGACCGAAGGAGAATGCCTCTGAAATCCTTGACGCTCCGGTGATCCCTCCTCTCTCCCACAAGCAATCTCCACTAATCAGGGACAATCGACAGGTATCCCATGGTCGATCACGAGGTGGAAACAATCGATAACCTCGTTTACTTGCGGTGATGTGATCGCGAAAGAGGGCGGCACAAAATCAGCAGTGGGGAGGAGAGGTCGAGAAGCATGTCTCATCGATGAAGAGGATCAACCGGCAAATCTACGATCGGGAGGCAATCGGCTGGAGGCTCTCACGACGGTCAGCGGATCGAAGTTGGAAAGAAGGAGGGCAACGCCGGGCGATGCTCAGCGGCGATCGACAAACCGCGGGGAAGGAGATTGAGCGCTCGGCCGCGCAGAGGAGACGTCGCCCACTGGATTGGTGAGGAGGAGAAGGAAAGGCAGCGCCCTTGCGGTTGCTTCGCGTGCGCGAAGAGGGGAGGAAGGAAAAGGCGAAGATGGGGGTTCGGCGATGGCTAGGGCACGATAAACAAAAGAAAAAAAAATATTTATAAGGGAAAAGATTTGTATAAATATATATATATATATATATTTCTAAATTTGCACTTTTCCTTAAATAATTCTAAACTAACCCATCTTCCATCTAATTAAATCCGCAATTATTTCCAAAAATTCCAGAAAATTCTTCCAAAATTTTCTATATGATTGCTTCAAATTTTAATCTCCTATTTATGGTGATTATATATAAATTAATATATATTCACATATATATATTTATATATTTATTTTATTCTATACATTTATTTTATTATTTTTTTTTACCACATTTTACAGAACCAAATCTCTTTCGGCGGAGGTGGCTCAACTAACACGGGACAAGGAGTAAATGCAGACTCGGGAGGCTAAGTTGCTAGAAGACATTCGCCTCCTCGAGTCATCCAAGGAGGAACTCAGCGACTAGATCAAGGAGCAGATGGACAAAATAGCCAAGGACGAGACGAGTCTACTAGCTGCCGCTGTTATATATCTAACCAACAGGAGACCCTCTCCCAAACAGAGTCCCTCTTGTCGACGACTCGGGAGCAACTTGAAGAAGCCCTTGCTGCCCGAGAGGCCGAGACTGGACACTGGCTAACGTAGAGAAGATAAAGGTTGAACAGGATCGGGCCCTCCAGGAGCTTGAACATTATAAAATCGATGAGGAAGCCTGTCAACCCGAGATAGAAGCTATTATCAAGGCCAAGTTCCTCCAGTTCGAGAAGGTCGACGACATCATAGCTGGCCAAGTTCTGAAGCGGCTCAAGCAAGGCTTCTACAGGGCGGTTCAACAAATCTAGCGAGCCGATGTACTAAAGCCAGGTGTCGACCTGAAATTCCTCAGTGTTGAACAAGCATGAGAGGAATTGTTCGTGGAAGAGAAAGAGCTTTAATGTAATATGCTTTATCTTTTTGTTACTAGATGGTGTCCCATGTGTTTATGATTCTAAACCTTATATTAGTGTTTTGACTTCTGAGTGAATATAACTTGCCTCGTGTACTATGTTTTGTATCTTGCCCTTTGTATATAATTTGTCTTGTGTGATATGTTTTGAATTTTGCTTTGGTCTTCAGGGAAATGTGATTTCCTATAAGGCCTTTTTAGTCGTTGTGATCACTAATATTTATTTCCTAGGGTACTGACGTCAATCAAACGACAATCCTAATTCCCTCCTCATCGAGTACCGATTCGATGTCAACTACTCTGTTTCTATGCTGGGGGTCGAGTCTCTAGAGTATCCTTGGCCTGGCCAGACATCCTCAACACCACCGCCAGGTCTGCACAGCTTGGGCATCCTCGGCGCCATAAGCTGGTAGGAACTTCGGTTGCTCCTGTCGGGCATCCTCAGCACCATGGCCAGGTCTACACAGTTTGGGCATCCTTGGCACCACAAGCTAGTAAGAACTTCGGTTGCTCTCGGTCGGGCATCCTCAGCACTGTGGCCAGGTCTATATAGCTTGGGCATCCTTGGCGTCACAAGCTGGTAGGAACTTCAACTGCTCCCGGTCGGGCATCCTTAGCACCACGGTCAGGTCTATACAGCTTGGGCATCCTCGGCGGCACAAGCTGGTAGGAACTTCGACTGCTCCTGGTCGGGCATCCTCAGCACCACGGTCAGGTCTACACAGCTTAGGAATCCTCAACGCCACAAGATGATAGGAACATCGGTTGCTCCCGGTCGGACATCTTCAGCACCACGGCCAGGTCTACACAGCTGGGCATCCTCGACATCACAAGCTGGTAGGAACTTCGGCTGCTCCCGGTTAGGCATTCTCAGCACCATGACCAGGTCTACTCATCCTGGGCATCCTCGGCGCCACAAGCTAGTAGGAACTTCGGTTGCTCCCGGTCGGGCATCTTCAGCACTACAGCTAGGTCTACAAAGTTTGGGCATCCTCGGCACCACAAGTTGGTAGAAATTTCACGGCAACATGCTTCGATAGACACACTAGTGTCCTTGAGCTCCCGACTACAATTTTTCCTATCGATTTGATTGACAAAGATCCAAGAGGATACAAATATATGTACATGCTAATGTATTTCATGACCAAAATTACTGTGTATGATAGGGTGGAGGTGATTTGCGTTCCATGGACTATCCAATCTTTTAGCATTAGCATCTTGCAAATAATAACCGTCACCCGTTAACTTTTCGACAATTGTGTACGACCCACTCCATTGTGGTTCTTGCTTACCGACGTCGCCGACAGGCTTGAATCTTTTCCATACCCAATCTCCGACCTGGAAAGCCCTGGGGATCACTCAACGGTTTTAGACTTGCTTCATGCGCTAGCGGTATGCAGCTAGTCGAGTAGCAGTTTTATCCCTTACCTCCGTAACCATATCCAAATCAAATAGTCGCTCTTGATCATTATTTTTCTTATTGTAAAGTTGTCATCAAGTTGATTCGTCGCCCATCTCAACCGGATTATTGCTTCTGTGCCATAAACAAGATGAAAGAACTCTGTCTGGTTCCCTCTTTGGGAGTTATATGATAGGACCATAGGATACTCGGGAGCTCTTCGATCAAACTCCCCCCGACATTTTCCAGCTTTATCTTGAGTCCTCTTATTATTTCCCGATTGACAACTTTGGCCTAGCCATTTCTTTATGGGTAAGCGACTAAAGTGAAGGTCTGATGAATACCCAGCCCTTCACAGTCTGAGCTTGCGATCTAAAAATTGTCTGCCAATATCCAATATCACTTTTTGAGGAATTTCATACCTGTAGGCAATATCCTTCCACAGGATTTTCATCATGGCGGTCTCAGTAATTTAAGCAAGTGGCTCAGCTTCAACCTATTTGAAGAAGTAATCCACCAGTACCAACAGGAACATCTTTTGCTGTGGCCCCATCGGAAAGGGACCTACTATATCCATCCCTCACTGATCGAAGAGATAAGAAACTGTAAATGCTCGAAGTACTTGAATTGGGAGGTGGGTGATATGTTGATGCTTTTGGCAATATTCGCACCAAGCGACAAACTTGTTGGCGTCCGCTTGCAATGGGGCCAAAAGTAATCGGTTAGAATAATCTTTATAGTCATTGACCGATCGCCTGTATGACTCTCACATATGCCTTCGTGAACTTTCCGCATGATATACTCAACGCCACCCCCCCCCCCCCCCCGGGCTGATGCACTTGATTAATGGTCGGGCAAACACTCTTTTGTAAAGTTGTTCCCGACCAATGTAAATTGAGCATCCCTACGCTTAAAGAGTCGGGCTTGATTACGGTCTTCAGGTACTGTTCCATTGCGAAAAAACACTACATAAGCTTCTCTCCAATTTGGTAGTATAGCGTCAGCAAGGTCTCCGCCGATCTGAGCCACTGTTTCTTCTTGAATGATAGACTCATCCAGAATCCATAACGCTAAGGAACTTGTAAACTTAGCTAGTTTATTGGCCTTAACGTTATCTACTCGGGAGATTTTTCAGAACATAACTTCCATAAAAGTAGCTTTTAAGTTATTATTTGCTATTATATATTTCTGCAAACACTCATTACGAACTTCGAAATCTCCTTCAAGTTGTTGAGCCACTAGCTGAGAGTTAGAATATCATATAATCCGAGTGGCTCCGATCTATCTAGCGGCTTGTAGCCCTGCCAGCATTGCTTCATACTCGGCTTCATTGTTGGTAGCCCGAAAATTGAGTCGTATATATAATTGTAATACATTTTCTTAAGGGGATATCATTAGAACATCGACCCCACTTGCTTTTTGATTAGACAAGTCATCAATATAAATCTTCCAGACTTCCTCGAATTCAGAAATTAGGATCGTTTCGAGCATAAAATTGACTAAAGCCTGTGCTTTGATAGACATTCTAAGTTGATACTCGATCCCATATTCGGTCAACTCGGTAGTCCACTTGATTAACCGCCCAGATGCTTCAGGATTTGTAAGGACACATCCGAGCGTGCTATTAGTAAATACAATGATGGGGTATGCTAGGAAGTAAGGCCTCAACCTCCGTGCAGTTAAGACTAGCGCGTACGCCAACTTCTCAAGAATGGTCTATCGAGTCTCTGCATCTTTAATAAGTTGACTGAAAAAATAGATAGGATATTGGATGTTACCTTCTTCCCAAATAAACGCTGAACCCACCGCCTGCTCGACTGTAGATAGATAGACAAAGAGAGTATTTCCTCCCAGTGGCTTGTATAATATAGGCAGCCCAGATAAGTATGCCTTCAACTCCGTGAAGGCCTTCTCGCATTGTTCATCTCATTCGAATTTGACTGTCTTACTTAAAATTTTGAAGAATGGTAGAGTCCTATTAGCTGACCGAAAGATGAACTTGGATAGAGTTGTAATCCTTCCATTATATCATTGGACCTGTTTGAAGTTACTCGGTGACAACATATTTAATATAGTCTGCACCTTCTCCGAATTCGCCTCGATTCATCTCTCTATCGCCATATACCCTAGGAATCTCCCACTTTTCACTCCGAACAAACACTTAGCTAGATTCAACTTTAGTCTATTAGCTCTTAGGGTGACGAACGTCTCCTCTAGGTTAGCAATCATGTCTTTCCCTTTCTTTATTTTGACCAGGACATCATCAGCGTAAATCTCGATATTCCGACCGATCTAATGCCGAAACAGCTTATCTATCATCCGTTGATAGGTTGCTCCCGCGTTCCTTAATCCGAACGACATGATATTGTAGCAATAGGTGTTATCGGTAGTTACAAAACTTACTTTCTCCTGGTCTTCTCGGGTAAGAGGAACTTGGTGGTACCCTTGGTACGCATCTAACATTGAGATAAACTCATAGCCAGATGTTGAATCTACCAGTTGATCGATGCGAGGCAAGGGATAACACTCATTAGGGCATGCTTTATTTAAATCCTAGAAATCAATACAAGTCCGTCATATTCCCCGGGTTTGGGGACTAATACAACGTTTGTCAGCCAAGTTAGGAATTGCACTTCCCGAATGTGACCCGCTTTCAGCAACTTTGTCACCTCTTCTCTAATTATTTGGTCTTGTTGTGGAGCAAAGTGTCTTCGCCTTTGTTTTATGGGTCGGGCTCCCGGAGTAGTGTGCAATATGTGTGTAGCTAGAGCAGGAGAAACTCTTTTAATCTCGTCTGTGGCCCATGCAAACACATCGTAATGGCTGACCAAGCAGTTGATCAGCTTGTCTTTGAGTTCAGGGCTCAGGTCCGCAGTTATTTTTGTAACTTCTCCCAGCTGATGAGGATGGATTTAGACTTCCTCGCGCTCAACTTCACCACGTTCTGCAAGGTCTCATGGGTCTTCAGGCTCTTGCAGGCTTCTATTCTGACTTCCCCACTATAGCATCACCGAGAAACTAACTGATTCTCCCTAACCTCAGACATTTGGTCCCCCATCAGAAATTTGATCTTCTAGTGATAGATTGAGACCACGGCTTGGAATAAGCTGATGGTTGGCCTCCCCAAAATGGCATTATACGACGAGGGGCATCCACTACCATGAAGGGAGTTCTCCTCGTCCTCTGCAAGGTATCATCCCTTAGGGATAGGGACAGTGAAATTTGTCCTAGTAGCTGCATCTGATGTCCAGTGAAGCCGAACAACGATGTTGAGACGGGGCACAACTTGCCCTCATCTACTTGCATCTAATCCAGCACCGCTTTGTACAGGATATTGACGGAGCTTCATATATCAACGAAAATGCGCTTAACTTCATAATTAGCTATGCGAGCAAGAATTACCAGTGCATCATCATGAGGAGCCTCAACATCCTCTAGATTATCGGGGTCGAAGGAGATGACAGGCCCGTTGTGCTTCTCCCTACTCATCCCGATTGCATAGTTTTCCAACCTACGCGTGTGAGACTTCCTTGCCTGATGGAAATCTCCATCGGTTGGGCCTCCGAGATCATTCCAACGTGACCCAACGTAGGTCCCCCTGTTGGAGCCTTGCCCTTCCCCGGGTCTCACTTCGGAAAAGCAGATCAGCGGGGTGAGGCCTCCTTGGATCTCTCTTCAGAAAGCGATCGAGCCTATCTCCTGGGTTCCTCTTCCCCGGATTGTCGTTGCCTGGGAGATCGACTTCGGTGAGGGAATCTTCGTTGATACCCTGAGTTGCGCCACTTCTTGCGTGGCTTGGCACCGACGTCCTTGGATCTCCTCCTTTTCAAAGTGTAGAACTCCTCTGTGGAGTGCGTAATATTGCCATGAAAGTCGCAGTACTTCTCAGGCGGTGTTGGTCCTATTAGGATGTATACTAAAAGCCTAGCTTTTGTATGAACATCTATATTTTGGAATAAGAATTACATGATCATTGTTTGCATTTTATATTTGACATATATGCTATTGTCTTTTACTTTACATTATAGATAACATGGTGTGTGGTGCCACACAAAAGATCATGTTATCTGTCCCTTGTGAAGTATAAGTAGTGGCTCACAACCGAGATGAATTTGGACAAACCATTGGAATGGTTGTAGTGTAATTTGGTATTAGTCTATTTTAACTATAGAATTACACTAGTGCACTTTGTGTGTATTGAGCAAGACCGATTAGAGGTCGAATCAGATCTCAGATATTATGATATACATGCTCTTAATCCTGATATAATAATGAGCACATATATTTAATATCTATTTCTTTAATTAACCAATAAGCGAGATTTGTTTGTTAAATCAATAGGTCTGGTAAATTAGAAAATAATATTATTTACATGGTGTGTCATTGATTATAGAAGGAAATCATGTCCTAATGCGTTAGGATGATAATTGTTGATGCGGTCTGACCCTGATTGTTGTTTTGGTGTTGACACTGATTTAAGTTTAGGTTAATAAGATGAGTTTGGTTTAAGTCCTGGTCGGAGACTGGGCACGACTCCCAGTGAGTGAAGCCGGGTTACGAAAACGCCGGTGAGTGAAGCTGGGTCCTGGTGAGTGAAGCCAGGTGATTGGAAACCCAGGTGAGTGAAGCCAGGTCCTGGTGAGTGAAGCCAGGTGACTGAAACCCCGGTGAGTGAAGCCGGGTAATTGGAAACCCCGGTGAGTGAAGTCGGGTCCCGGTGAGTGATGCCGGGCGATGGAAATCCCGGTAAGTGAAGCCGGGTCCTAGCGAGTGAAGCCAGGTGACCGAAACCCTGGTGAGTGAAGCCAGGTCCTAGTGAGTGAAGCTAGGTTGAATAAAGTCTCGGTAAGTGAAGCCGGGCATGAAGTCTTGGTCCGGGGGACTGAGCATTGAGTGTACTGGTCGGAGAGGGCACGTGAGCTCTTTCTTCGAGACTAGAATGAGTCAGAGAAGGCTAGGGAGCCCGTTCTCTTGACTTATGGGTGAATTAGTCAAAGCTGGATCGGTCTGGATACCGATCAGGGAGTTGGCACGAACTCCATGTTGTGGATCGGTCTGGTGACCGATCCAGGGAAGTCTGATCGTTCTGGTGAACGATCAGAGAGAGAACAAATCCTACTGTTCGGCTCCTGATCATTCTGGTGAACGATCAGGGAGAGAACAAAATGTCTCTGTTGAGTCTCTGATCGTTATGGTGAACGATTAGAGAAGAGACAGTAGGTTTTTGTGAGAGACCTTGATCAGTCTATCTGACCGATCAAAGATCGCGACTTCCTCATCCTGACCGATCAGGATGGATCCTGATCGGTCAGGGAGTGACCTGATCGGTCACCAGACCAATCAGGGCACAACCTGATCGGTCAGGTAATCGATCAGGGGCTATGGCCTGCGGGAGCTGGAGAAAGCTCCAGCAAGTGTTGGATCGGTCCGGTGACCGATCCACGATCTGTGATCGGTCAATGTGACCGATCACAAGAAGTCCGCGATCCCAGTTTTCTCACTATGGACGGATCAGGCTGGAGCCTGATCGTTCAGGGCTTACCCTGATCGGTCTGGTGACCGATCAGGATCATCTCTGATCGGTCTGTGAACCGATCAGTAGTTGAACTTTAATTTGAAAATGTTGTCAGACGCTCTGATTTCCTTCTGAACACTACTGATATCTACTCTGAATCTTCTGATATTTGATTCTCCGTTGATTTGCTGTGCTAAACATCTGCTAAGTGTGCAGGTAATGCAGAGATTACTCAAGGAGGGTCAACTGGAGTCTTTCGCTACGTCAATTTTGGCTGTTTTCCTTTCGCAGGATACAACGTCTTCTGGCGCGAGCTGGCAACGGTTGGGAAGCTGACGAACTGACCTGGGGCTCGACTGGTGAGGGTTCAGAGAGTCCAGAAGAGGTTAGGGGTAGCTGGGCTGTTGCAGATGAACAGTTGGTGAGCTGCAGAGGAGCGTCTGGTGACCTAGCGATGGGCAGCAGGTTTAAGAGTTGGCTGACAAAGAAGAGAAGGGAGATCTCTCTTGCGAAGCTCTCTGATTTTTTGGAGAACTCTTGCAAATCACTCTGATCCTTGAAGCAACTCTTTGAGACACTGTAAACTTGAGCGCTTGGAAGAGGCAGAGAGCTTGGCGAGTCCATCAGCAAGCAGACACGAAGAGCGGGGAGTTCTTGCATGAGGTTTGTGCTGGGTGGAGCTCGGTGTAGAGTTCTTGTGTTCCTTCTGTCTGAGTGCTCTGTAAGCCTTCTCGTGTATCACTGTCCTTAATTTCATTACTCTGTTGAAATTGCTGTGGAGAGGTTTCTCCACCGAGAAGGAGGTTTCGATTATCCGGATTTTCGGGGCTTGATCTGCCGACGATCAAGGGATCGCCCACCTTACGGCACGCCAAGGAGTAGGGGTAAGTTATCCCCGAACCTTGTATATCCTCGTGTTAGAGTTTTTGGGTTGTTCTTCATTTCTGCATTTCTATTTCTGCTTGTTTGCTTCCGCTGTTGCTAACCTTCAAGTGCAGAAAACCTAAAAGAGCAAGAGTTTGTGTCTGGCTACATTCACCCCCCTCTATAGCCATCCAAGCTCCAACAAGTGGTATCAGAGCTTGGGGCTCTGTTCAAGCGGACTAACACCCGAGAGCTTACAAAAACCATGGCTTTGAGAGAAGGATTCAGCACCAACCGACCTCCCTTCTTCGACGGGGCAGATTTCCAGTATTGGAGATCCCGCATGGAGTATTATCTCAAGACCGACATAGGTATGTGGTTCTCGGTAAAGGAGGGGTTCACCCCTCCGAAGGACGCTGAGGGAAAGGAGCTTGACTCCTCGAGATGGTCGGCTGAGCAAACTCGCAAGGGAGAAGCCGATGCGAAAGCGGTGGTCACCTTGCAATGCGGGATGACCAAGGACCAATTGATAAAAGTTGGTCCTTCACAAGCGCCAAGGACCTTTGGAATAAGCTTATCGAACTCCATGAAGGCACCCGGGACTCAAGGATAGCCAAGAGGGACTTGTTCCTCAACCAACTACAAAATCTCACCATGAAGGAGTCCGAGACGGTAAGTGAACTCCATGGTCGTTTCAAAGAGATACTCAACGGTCTCCACTCCATTGATGAAAAGGTCAAGAACCACGACCTTGTGAGGTATGTGCTTAAAGCCTTTCCGAGGAATGCCTTGTGGTCATCCATGGTGGATGCCTACAAGGTATCCAAGGATTTGTCAATTGTTAAAATAGATGATTTTGTGAAATGGAGCTACACGAAATTGCTAACAAAGGCCCCAAGGAGAAGGGGATTGCACTTGTGGCAGGGGACAAGACCAAGAAGAAGAAGGAAAAGAGGAAGGAGAAGAAGAAGGAGAAGGAGGTCTCTTCTTCTTCATCCGAGTCCGAGTCCGAGGAGGATGGTAGCGAGTCATCTTCATCCGAGATGGCTAATTTCGTAAGGAGGATGATGAGGAAGAGCCGACGATACAAAGGAAAAGGTAATACAAGTGAAGTTAAAGTTGATAAAACTAATGTCACATGCTTTGAATGTAGCAAGAAAGGCATTACAAGAGTGAATGCCCAAAGCTAAAGAAGAAGGAGGAGAAATCGAAGAAGAAGAAGAAGGCTTTGAAGGCCACGTGGGATGAATCTTCTTCTAGTTCATCCGAAGAAGAAAAGGAGGAGAAGAGCACTCGCCATGTAGCTCTCATGGCTATTGAAGATGTAGAGAGCAGTGATGAATCCATGGACTCCTCAAACGCGGCTTCATCATCTTCGGATGATGAAGAGGTAATTTCTCCCGAATTAGACAAATGTTATAGAACTATTGCATGTTTAACAAAATTGTTAAAGAAATCTAAGGAAAAAGTTAAATCTTTAAAAGTTGAAGTAGAACAACTAAAATCCTCTAAGGATGAGGATCTTGATGATTTGCATATTGAAGTATTAGAAGATGAAAACAAAGCCTTGAAGAGTGAGGTTGAGAAACTCAAGAGTCTTCTTGAGAAATTCTCAACTAGCTCCAAGACTTTAGACATGATCTTAAACGCTCAAAGAGCGGTTTACAACAAGGTCGGTATAGGTTACCGACCTAAAGAACTGACTTTTGTTTCCTTAATGTTTAGGACTCATGTTAGATCACCTAAGACTTCTAGGGTTCAAAAGAAAGTTGTCAAGGCATGAGTGCCTAAGTCATGCATTGTAGGTGTTTTAGGTCCCAAGAGTTGGGTACCTAAATCTTCTATTTTTCGTATTGAATAGGCTTTGATTGAGGGGGAGCATCTATCAACTTGGTTCGTTGATAGTGGGTGCTCCAAACATATGACCGGTGATAGATCTTTGTTCACTACCCTATAAAGAAAAAGTAGAGGTAATGTATCTTTTGGTAACAATGGTAGCCTTAAGGTTGTAGGGATAGGAGATATTCAAATATCCGAATGTCTTAGAATTAAAAATGTCCTTCTAGTCAAGGGGATGACTTTTAATCTCCTAAGTGTCAGTCAATTATGTGATGCGGGTTACACAATTGAATTTCATCCAAGTCAATGTCTAGTTAGATAAAATGACACACTTGACATGGTACTAGTAGGCACAAGGATAGAAAATATTTATCAAGTTTCATTTAAAGGTGCTATTAATGCTTCTGTTAAGTGTTTCATGTCAAGAGAAGATGAGTCCACCCTTTGGCACCGGAGATTGACACATGTGAACATGAAGAACATCCAGAAATTGACCAAGAAAGGACTTGTTCGTGGCTTACCAAGCATCAAGTACGAAAAGGAAAAGCTTTATAATGCATGTCAAATGGGTAAGCAAACGAAATCTTCACACAAAGGTAAAAGCGCTATAAGTACTTCTACCGCTTTGGATTTACTACACATGGACTTATTTGATTGTAGCACTATAATATCTTTGAATGGTAGTAGGTATTGTTTTGTGATCATTGATGACTTTACTAGATACACTTGGACATATTTTCTAAAATATAAGGATCAAACCCTAGATGTTTTTATTTCATTTTGTAGAAGAGTTGAAAATGAAAAATCAACAACAATTAAAACAATTAGGAGTGATCATGGAGGAGAATTTCAAAATCAAAGATTTTTAGAATTTTGTCAAGAGAGAGGTTATAGACATGAGTTCTCCACTCCTAGAACACCACAGCAAAATGGTGTTGTAGAGAGGAAGAACCGGGTCTTACAAGAGGCTGCACGAAGCATGCTCAATGAGTACTCTTTACCGAGTTACTTATGGGCTGAAGCTGCGAACACAGCTTGCTATGTGCAAAATCGAGTCCTCATTCATAGATTTTTGGGAAAAACTCCTCGCGAACTTTGGTTTGGAAAACCACATACAGTTAAACATCTTCGGGTGTTTGGGTGTAAGGTGTTATTCTAAACACCAAGGACCATCTTGGAAAGTTCACAGCGAAAGCTGATGAGGGATACTGGTCGGGTATTCCCTTGTCAGCAAAGCTTATCGAGTCTATAACAAAAAATCTAGATTGGTCGAAGAATCTTCTGATGTTGTTTTTGAGGAGATCCCAAAAGCAAATGATCAATCAGAAGAAGTAGAAGGAGTTCAATTCGAACTTAGAAAACTAGGTTTGAATGAGAGTCTGAGTGTTGGAGATGGTGCTGATGAGTCTGATGACGGTGAGCCTAGACAACATGTAGCTTAGCCGAACCCTGAGGCTGAGCCTGTGTCTAGTGACACCGTCCAAGAAACACCTCCTACACCAAGGCAAACTATGTTAGCCTCTAGTCATCCCCAAGACCAAATTGTTGGAGATATCCATCATGGGGTTAGAACTAGATCATTCTTTAGGAATGAGGTTAATGAGGTTGCCCTAATTTCAGAAATTGAACCTAGGGAAATTGACGAGGTATTGCATGATCCAGATTGGATCATTGCTATGCAAGACGAATTAGGTCAATTTGAGAGAAGCCAAGTTTGAGACTTAGTCCCTAGACCTAAGAAGACCACCATTATTGGAACCAAATGGGTCTTCAAAAATAAATTGAACCAAAAGGGAGAAATCGTAAGAAACAAGGCACGCTTGGTAGCCAAGGGCTATAGTCAAGTTAAAGGCCTTGATTACGATGAGACCTATGCTCCCGTGGCACGATTAAAATCCATTCGATTGATGCTTGCATTTTTAGCACATAAAGGTTTCAAACTCTATCAAATGGATGTTAAATCAGTCTTCTTAAATGGTTTCATAAGAAAAGAGGTCTATGTTGAACAACCTCCGGGGTTTGAAAATTCTGAATTTCCAAACCACGTGTTCAAGCTCAAGAAGGCGCTTTACGGCCTTAAACAAGCACCTCGTGCTTGGTATGAACGGTTGTCGACATTTCTTATTGAAAAAGGCTTCGTGAGAGGACAAATAGACCATACACTATTTCTACGAAGAGATGGTGACAACATATTTGTAGCCCAAGTATATGTCGATGACATAATTTGTGGCACCAACAACAAGGCTATTTGAATGAATTTATTGGACACATGGAGAGTGAATTTGAGATGAGTCTAGTGGGAGAATTGACTTTCTTCCTTGGACTCGAAATCAAACAAACTCGAGACGGAATCCATGTGCACCAATCAAAATACACTCAAGAGATGCTCAAGAAATTTAATATGAGTGACTCTAAAGAGGTAACCACTCCCATGGCGACAAACACAAGATTAGACAATGATGAGAGTGGGAAGCCTATTGACCTAACCCAATATCGAAGCATGATAGGTAGTTTGCTATATCTCACAGCTAGTCGCCCTGATATTCTTTTCGCTGTGGGTATGTGCGCTAGGTACCAAGTTTGTGCCAAGGAATCTCATTGATTGTCGTTAAAAGAATTCTGAGATACCTTAAGGGCACAATTGGAGTAGGCCTTGGTATCCCGTACCGAGTCATTTGACTTGATTGGCTATACCGATTCCGACTATGCTGGGTGCAAGTTGGATGGAAGAGCATAAGTGGGGGTTGTCAATTCTTAGGATCTTCCTTAGTGAGTTGGTCAAGTCGGAAGCATCATTGTGTTGCTCTCTCCACGACCGAGGCAGAATATATCGCCATGGGAGAGAGTGTATCGCAATTGTTGTGGATGATTCACACACTAGAGGACTATGGATTATCCTACAAGGGTGTGCAAGTGTTGTGTGACAACATAAGCACGATAAACCTTACAAAAAATCCAGCCCATCATTCAAGGACCAAGCACATTGAAGTGTGTCACCACTTCATTAGGGATCATGTTGCTAGAGGAGATATTGTACTCTCGCATGTAGAGTCAAAATCGAACCTAACAAACATTTTCACTAAACCACTCCCCGAAAATGAATTTAGTTTCTTACGAAGGGAGTTGGGAATGTGTCGTGCTTTATAGGATTGAAAAGAAAACAAAATCCTTCATGATCATTTCAAATTGTTGGGCAACAATTATTGGGCAACTTGGGAACATCTCACACAAACTATAAGGTTTAACAAAATATTTTTGTTTGCTAGAAATGGGGTGAGATGCTAGGATCAACCTAATTACTCAAAATGTTAATGCATCCCTTGAGAAATTAGGTTGACGAGATAAAAATCATTAAGTTGACCAAGTATGGGGAAAACCAATGCATAAGGAAACTTGATTGGAGACTTATTTTGATACAAACTTGTTTCAAATTGGATGGATGTTTTGATTGAATTTGACTTCACTTGGTTGGGTGTTTGTTTTTACAACGGAGAGGTTGTTAAATCCATAAGGACTCTTGATTCTTGTTAAGGGATCAATTCTAGTCGAGAGAACACCTCCAGAATCAATAAACCTACATCCAATCGTCTCAGAACTCGAAAGAAGGTCTGAAACTGCTATTGCTATCACGTATCAGAAGGTTTCTGATATCTAATCGGTCCATAGACCGATCAGGTGTAGGGTTGATCGGTCCATAGACCGATCAGTGAGCTCACAGAAGGCTTTCTGTTCGGTCCCTGATCGATCCACAGACCGATCAGGGACCTCCCTGATCGGTCACCGGACCGATCAGGAGTTGGCCTGATCGGTCATGCAGACAGATCAAGCCATTCTGTGAGAAAACCACGAAAATCTTCTATCTTGGACTCGTTCGGTCCACTGACCGATCTGGCCACCCTGGTGATCGGTCCACCGACCGATCAAAGGTTCAGAAAATTCTCAAAACTCTCTGTTCGTTCCCTGATCGATCGGCAAACCGATCAGGGGTTTCCCTGATCGGTCATCCGACCGATCAGGACCCAGCCAGACCGATCAGGAGGTTCCCTGATCGGTCTGGGTATCCCTGGATCGAACGGGTATCGCATTAACTTTGGTTGGTGATCGGTCCACCGGATGACCGATCAGGACCCAGCCAGACCGATCAGGAGGTTCCCTGATCGGTCTGGGTATCCCTGGATCGAACGGGTATCGCATTAACTTTGGTTGGTGATCGGTCCACCAATCAATTTAATCACCCAAACACTCATATCCTCCGAACCCTAGCCGAAATCACCTCATCTTCCTCTTCATCCTTTGCCTACGTGAGAACCCTTCTTCACCTGCGAGCCCTTTGAGAGTGAGTAGTTTCCACTCGTGAGTTCTCTCAACCAGATCCGAGGGTTTGCGAGCTCTTCTTCTCTGCCTGTGTGAAAGCTTTTCCTCAGTCCGCGCTTGAGTCTCTTTTGCTCCCCTGTGATCTGAGTCCTCTCGAGCCTTCTAAGAGCAATTTGTGTGAAATTTCCACTTGGGAGTTCCTCTGCAAGCTGTCAAGACCTTCTCCAGCCAACCGAATGGCACCAAAGTGAGCTTGTTCATCATACTTGTGAATTTTTCCTTGTATGTTTGTTTAACTTATGAGTTTCGTGCTGACCATGTTGTGATGTGTTTGCCGTGACCTTGCCCTTGTCGTGCCCTTCCCTCAATCCCATTGATCTTTTGGTTGTGTGGTTTATTTTTGTGTTTGTCATGATCTTGTCGTGAGCTCACCTCACTGATCAAACCATATTCATTTGATTATTGATCAAACCTCGCTTCACTGATCAAACTTTACCTTACAAATTTTTGTGTTCACTTCATCAATTTAATCTGTGTCATGACCTTAATTGTATTTGATCTTTGTTTTTATGTTATGAACTTCATGTGATTCTTTCAAATGTTGTGATATATTTCCAACTCTAGAAAATCTACCAAGGGGAAGGCTCCTGTGGAGGGAACCTCGAGGTCGAAAGCCCCCTCTAGACCTCAACCATCCTCAAGTTCTAGGTTCCCCAATGTCGCTTTTGAACAATCCTTCCAAAGTAGAACTTTTAAACTCCTCCCTTGTAGAACTATTGATCGACCTTTCTTATATGAGTATTGTCCCTCTGTTAAAGAGGTTATTGATTTCTACAATCTTAAATTTTTCCTTTCTCTCGAGCGGACCATCAATGTTGATCTAGTGTCCGAATTTTACAACAATTTGCAACTGGGACCACAAGGGGGTTTGGAGTATATAACTCGGGTAGCCAAAACCAACATTGACTTTACTTACGAAAATTTTTCTGATATCTTGCCTATCGCCGATCGCCAAATAGATCTCCAATCTACCCTGAGATCCCTGATCCTTTACTGCCTCCGTTTGAGGGAGTCGCCCTTAACTCCATCTACGAGCATTTCTTTGGACACCCTAGGCCAGATGACCTTGATAAGCTGGCTCCTGATTTCCTAATTTTGCTGCCCTTCGCCATTCTCCTATTGATTATATCCTTTTCAAGATTATCACAAACTGCCTTCTGCCAATCACTTTGAAACCTCTCAGTGAAATCCGCTCATACCATTGCTTGCTGCTCTACGCGATGCATCACCGTTTGGATTATGATATCACGACGAGCATTATCTTTTCCATCATAGCCTATAGCGAGCCCGGGCGGCGCACAGTCTACATGCCTTTTGGACACGTTATCACTGACTGGCTTCAGTCAGTCGGTGTCGATGTGTCCAAGGGCAGGACTGTGACAATGGTTCGACAAGACTGCCGACTTGGTAAACGTGTGTTTGCCAAGTCTGACATTATTGTCGGACCCCAGGGCCTTATGTGGAAGGATGGGCGAGGGTTAGGGGAGTTACCACGGGCCGCCCACATACAGGTACCAGCAGCTCCGGCTGTACATCATGAGGCGCCCGCTGCAGCCGACTACGAGTACGAGCTGTTGGGACCGGGTGCATGTTGACATGGATGCGGGTTCGTAATTTCAAAATTAATTACGTGCAGCGGAAGGTTTAGCATAAATAATTTCTCTAAATCATTTAACCACACATCTAAGTATGCAATTTTATCTTGTGTAGATATGATCATATATTTAAAATTTTGCAGAAACATAAACTAATTTAAGTATTACCTCGCGTAACTCGAATGAAGGGACGAGATCCAACCGTAAGCGTCCCTTAGAAGCTCCGCCTCTATTCGCATCCACGCCGAGTATCTTCGGGATGACTTCGCAAAGCCACGAGTTTCGTGTTCTCGAGAACTACTAGATTCTCCAAGAATGCCACGAGAAAAACCAAGAGAGAAGTCGGAAGACTAACCACAAAAGGATGACAGGAATCAAAATTCCGACGAAGCAAAAGAAGAGGCTTGCGGCAAAAGATCCTTGCGGCAAACCCTAATTCCGGCAACACCTTCTTCGGGCCAAGAGATGGCCGGAGCTTCCTTCTCCGGCAGTAGGTGGTGGTCGGCAGGGAAAGGGCAGGGGCGGCCGGCTGGTGCTCCTTCTTGGGGCTAGTTGGCGCACGACAATAAGGGGAGAAGAGAAGGAGAGAAAGAGAGGGAGAGAGTCTATGTCTTCATCTCTATGATTATCACCCAAGCCTTGCCTTGGGTCCTTTATATAGTGGCCTCTCAACCATCAAGCCTCTTAAATATGGAATAACTTATTCCATCATACCAAGTTTGATTTTCTATCATGGTTAAAATTATATTTTAATTCATGATAAAAAATCAATCAAGTCTTTTCTCTCCTATGGAATAAATTTCCTTATCATGGTAAATCAATCCATGATTGATTTTATAAAATAAACCAATCCATGGTTCATTTTAATTTCCATGAAAAATAAACCAAACCTTGGTTTATTATATAAAAATTTATATCATCCATAATTTTATAAAACAAACCACACTAGGTTTATTTTATAAATTGAACCAAAAACTTGGTTCTCTCCTTTTGTTGTGGTCGGCCAAGCAAAGAGGATGGAGGCCCTCCTTGGTCGGCTCATCCAAGCCAAGCCCCAATGAATTAAACTTATTTAATTCATCTATTAAGTCTTCAAAAGACTTAGCCATATTATGCTTCCAATGTGTCTCTGAAAAATTCAGATTCGACTTATCGTTTGCCTCAACCAAACTTAATCTCTCTTGATTGAAAAATCTAATTTTCAACTCGTTTTAAATCCCTCAGATTACTCGTAGTGCGTGTGACTAAATAGGCTTTCGATTTATGTTGGCCGTCTATAATTAATCAATTATAGAACGATCATGAGTGGCACCTAGTAGTACATCATGATCCCCAATTAATCGAAAGATCAACGGTTGACCTCAGAAACAATTCTGAAACCCTTCAGCAGCTATAATGAATCGTGCCACATTCCCTTCACCATCTTATACCCACCTGGTTCAGGATATGGTCTATGTGTGTCAGTCCCCACTAGGCTGACTACGTCACACCTAGCCCAAGTAACGTTTTCTCGTCCTACGGATTCTAATTACTCTCATGTATTTAAGAGATTCCTAGTCTGAACATGTCATGCTCTGGCCAGAGGCTTCGAGTAACAATCCGACGATAGGCCTTGGGTATACATCTTCTCGCAAGGAGTGGTGAATCCTTTTTAGGCTGTTCAAACATCTTTGGGCACTTCGGCTTATACTTAATCATCCTGGGTCCACACCTAAATGGAGATGCTTGCTTAAAATGTCAAAGTATAAGTCTCCATGACCAAGATGACTTAAACACCGCAAGTTAAAGGAACATCGCACTTAAGCTGCAGTAAGAACTTCACTGACATATCTATATGTAGACTACCATATAAAGTTTTACAGTCAGTCACTCCAATGAACTAGTTCCCTTAACTAGCATTCATGTTTATATCCGGACATCTCAATGTCACCAGCCAGTGAGAATCAGCTGATTAGAGAATAACCCATGCTAGTCTCAACAGAATTGATAGTGTCCGTATTTATCAATTCATCGACTAGGGACAATTTCAATACTTCACAATTGCACATGTAGAGATAATCACTAGTTGTGAATTCATCACAAATTCTCTCATGCTGTGAATTGTATTGCGGACATTCAGTAAATGAGTTTAAGATCTCAATCAAATACACAAACATGTATACTCAAATAGTGAATATTCATTTATTAAAATAAATGATTACAATCATAAGGCGATTGCCTTAGGACACTTCTCTCATATCACTAACAAACTCCTACTTGGCCTAATGTCAATCGCTACGGTACCCAATACCACAGGCTCTAACATGACCCTCAAACTTGCTTTGAGGCAAGACCTTAGTTAAAGGATCCGCTAAATTTCTTTCAGTGGGAATTTTCTCAATTTGTATATCATTCCTACTTATAATCTCTCTGATCAGATGATAGCGGTGAAGCACATGTTTGGATCGCTGATGAGACCTTGGTTGCTTTGCTTGTGCAATAGCTCCATTGTTGTCGCAGTAAACCGGTATTGCTTCATCAATGGTTGGAACCACACCAAGTTCTGAGACAAACTTTTTGATCCAGACTCCTTCCTTTGCTGCTTCCGAAGCTGCAATATATTCCGCTTCCGTGGTAGAATCCGCTACGGTGTCTTGCTTGGAACTCTTCCAACTTATTGCGCCTCCATTCAAAATAAATACGTATCCGGACTGAGATTTGGAGTCATCCTTATCTGTCTGGAAACTGGCATCTGTATACCCACGTATTACCATATCACCTTCTCCATATATTAAGAACACATCATTAGTGTTTCTTAAGTACTTGAGGATTGTCTTGACAGCCGCCCAATGATCCATTCCTGGATCAGACTGGTATCTGCTTGTGACGCTC
>JAGFNQ010000276.1:0-37744 GCA_024364735.1 Boesenbergia rotunda | reverse complement strand
ATGTTTGCCATAAATCATTGGGTTGTTAACTCATTAACAAGTATGCAACAATATACATAGCACCCAACTGCACCTCTCTTTACATCGACCTTGGCTGTGGCACAACAAATCGATGCTCCAAGCTTAAGGCTGACCCATTAATCAAGAAATAGTTTTAATAGGGTTGGAGCTCATTCAACCGTTTAGTCAGGCTTGAATGTGTCTAATAACCAAAACTAAGGATTGACCTCTGACTCCAACTATATTAATCATAAACTAATTCCATGGTTTGAACATGTTGAGGTTCAAGCCGGGCATGGATATGTCCATCAACCTAAACGAGAAAAAAAACTCCGGTTCTAATCATATTAATGGAAGGTGTTGGCCTTAATATTTTGTAAGGGGTTTTGGGTCTCATCCTTTTCTTTTATGCACATTCATGACATATAATTATGTCATGTTCTAACGATTTCCTTAATAAAGTATGTATGTGACTTAATTTATCAAGTCTTATTAATTGAATTAGGAACCGGATTTCCTAATTCTAATTTTATACTTTATTCAAGGAATTATTTTTGGAAACAATTTCCTGAATTATTATAATCAATTTCGGAATAATTTGTTTAAGACTTTGATTTCTCTAAATCAAATCTTATTAAATTAAGAGACAGATTCCCTTAATTCAACCACATATTATTTTCATGAAAATCTTATTTAAGGAAATATACTCTATAGGAAACAATTTTCCTAATTAATTTTGGAGACAATAATATGTAAGAGCATCACCTCATAAATCAAATAAGGAAATTATCGTTTGAGAATCACCTCAAAAATTTCCAAAATTTGATCACATATTTTATTTATGGAAAATTAATATCAATAACTTAATTTGGACGGCTCCCCGAGGCTCAATCCAAAATAAGCATTTGACTGTTTAAATTCAATTTAGGAAATTTAATTATAACAACTAACTTTAAATTGGACGGCTCCCCGAAGCTCAATCCAAAATAAAAAATTTTGTAAATAATTTAATTTCCAATTATAAATTTAAATATCATTTAATATTCCCTTAATTTGTCTAGACTTTCTTGAAAGAAAGTGCCCAAAATTGCGAGCTTTCCATAAATGGAAAGTTTCCAAAAATAAAAGGTTTTCAGAATAATTGTAAGTTTCTGGTACAAAGACAACTTACGTTTTTCCAAAATTGGAAAATTTCCAAAATAGGAAATTTCCAAAATTGAAAAGTTTCCAAAAATGGAAAGTTTTCACAATTATCATAAAATTTCAGAAACAGAGATATTTCAAAAGTTTGCGAAATTTCATAAGGATTTCCAAACTTTGAAATTCCTAAATTGAAAATTTACCATAATTGGAAAGTTTCCATAATTCAAAATTTTTCCAAAATTGAGATCATGATAAAGCTTTTCGCAAAACAATTATATGATTATGTCGAACATAAACCTCGGCTCTGATACCACTGTTGGGACCGGGTGCATGTTGACATGGATGCGGGTTCGTAATTTCA
Source organism: Boesenbergia rotunda (assembly GCA_024364735.1). Lineage (NCBI taxonomy): Eukaryota > Viridiplantae > Streptophyta > Magnoliopsida > Zingiberales > Zingiberaceae > Boesenbergia > Boesenbergia rotunda. The sequence goes on along the minus strand of JAGFNQ010000276.1, from coordinate 36,240 downwards.
AAATTAATTACGTGCAGCGGAAGGTTTAGCATAAATAATTTCTCTAAATCATTTAACCACACATCTAAGCATGCAATTTTATCTTGTGTAGATATGATCATATATTTGAAATTTTGCATAAACATAAACTAATTTACGTATTACCTCGTGTAACTCGAAGGAATGGAAGAGATCCAACTGTAAGCGTCCCTTAGAAGCTCCACCTCTATTCGCGTCCACGCCGAGTATCTTCGGGATGACTTCGCAAAGCCACGAGTTTCGTGTTCTCGAGAACTACTAGATTCTCCGAGAACGCGACGAGAAAAACCAAGAGAGAAGTCGGAAGACTAACCACAAAAGGATGGCCGGAATCAAAATTCCGGCGAAGCAAAAGAAGAGGCTTGCGGCAAAAAGATCTTTGCGGCAAACTCTAATTCCGGCAGCACCTTCTTCCGGCCAAGAGATGGCCGGAGCTTCTTTCTCCGGCAGCAGGTGGTGGTCGGCAAGGAAAGGGCAGGGGTGGCCGGCTGGTGCTCCTTCTTGGGGCTGGTTGGCGCACGGCAAGAAGGGGAGAAGAGAAGGAGAGAGAGAGAGTCTATGCCTTCATCTCTATGATTATCGCCCAAGCCTTGCCTTGGGTCCTTTATATAGTGGCCTCTCAACCATCAAGCCTCTCAAATATGGAATAACTTATTCCATCATGCCAAGTTTGATTTTATATCATGGTTAAAATCATATTTTAATTCATGATAAAAAATCAATCAAGTCTCTTCTCTCCTATGGAATAAATTTCCTTATCATGGTAAATCAATTCATGATTGATTTTATAAAATAAACCAATCCATGGTTCATTTTAATCTCCATGAAAAATAAACCAAACCTTGGTTTATTATATAAAAATTTATATCATCCATAATTTTATAAAACAAATCACACTTGGTTTATTTTATAAATTGAACCAAAAACTTGGTTCTCTCCCTTTGTTGTGGCCGGCCAAGCAAAGAGGATGGAGGCCCTCTTTGGCCAGCCCATCCAAGCCAAGCCCCAATGAATTAAACTTATTTAATTCATCTATTAAGTCTTCAAAAGACTTAGCCATATTACGCTTCCGATGCGTCTCTGAAAAATTCAAATTCGACTTATCGTTTGGCTCAACCAAACTTAATCCTCTTGATTGGAAAATCCAATTTTCAACTCGTTTTAAATCCCTCGGATTACTCATAGTGCATGTGACTAAATAGGCTTTCGATTTATGTTGGTCGTCTATAATTAATCAATTAAAGAACGATCATGAGTGACACCTAGTAGTACATCATGATCCCCAATTAATCGAAAGATCAACGGTTGACCTCAGAAATAATTCTGAAATCCTTCAGCAGCTATAATGAATTGTGCCTCATTCCCTTCACCATCTTATACCCATCTGGTTCAGGACATGGTCTATGTGTGTCAGTCCCCACTAGGCTGACTACGTCACACCTAGCCCAAGTAACGTTTTCTCATCCTACGGATTCTAATTACTCTCATGTATTTAAGAGTTTCATACTCTGAACATGTCATGCTCTGGCCAGAGGCTTCGAGTAACAATCCGACGATAGGCCTCGGGTATACATCTCCTCGCAAGGAGTGGTGAATCCTTTGTAGGCTATTCAAACATCATCGGGCACTTCGGCTTATACCCAATCATCCTGGGTCCACACCTCCTTGGAGATGCTTGCTTAAGATGTCAAAGTATAAGTCTCCATGACCAAGATGACTTGAACATCGCAAGTCAAAGGAACATCGCACTTAAGCTGCAGTAAGAACTTCACTGACATATCTATATGTAGACTACCATATGAAGTTTTACAGCCAGTCACTCCAATGAACTAGTTCCCTTAACTAGCATTCATGTTTATCTCCGGACATCTCAATGTCACCAGCCAGTGAGAATCAGTTGATTAGAGAATAACCCATGCTAGTCTCAACAGAATTGATAGTATCCGTATTTATCAATTCATCGACTAGGGATAATTTCAATACTTCACAATTGCACATGTAGAGATAATCACTAGTTGTGAATTCATCACAAATTCTCTCATGTTGTGAATTGTATTGCGGACATTCAGTAAATGAGTTTAAGATCTCAATCAAATACACAAACATGTATACTCAAATAGTGAATATTCATTTATTAAAATAAATGATTGCAATCATAAGGCGATTGCCTTAGGAAACTTCTCTCATATCACTAACACGAGCCAGATCCTAATCTCCGCTGGCAGATCGCGGAGCTCGAGTAGTCTATGCAACATGAGTTTCATGTGTCCGAGCTCTGGTGACAGGAGATCCGCTCTGAGGTTCAGACTATCGACCGCAGATTACACTCGTTAGAGTCCGACGTCTCTAGGATCCATTCTGATCAGCAGGCGTGGATTGCGGAGTGGCGCGCTTGGGCAGCTGGTCATCCTTACCAGCCTACATTTCCTGGATTTACGCCCTCCAGCAGCACCACTCCGGGGAGCTTCCTACCGATCGAGGACACATCATATGATCTCATGCAGTCTAACGACCCTCCTGTTCAGGATTGATTGTATTTGCTGTATTCTATTCTATGACATGTTATATCTGACTGTTTGATGGTTTTTATGTATGACTGCTAGTTCATGGTTTTTCTATTCCCTGTTTTCTTTCGTATGATGCGTATGATTATCCTGTCTTGCTCTATCTTTATCATATGCTTTTCATATGCTCTCAAATTCATCATATCCTTTTGTTTTGGGAAAGCCCTGGGTTAAGGGGGAGGCATTTTAGACTTAACAACCAGTCTACATCCTTTTCGGTGTTTGACAAAGGGGGAGAGTTTGGTTGGTTAAGTTTAGGATGATTACGAGTATAACTATTGTAGGGGGAGGACTCTGATTCTCCTACGATAGTGAAATTTGATTACAATTGGTTTCAAATACCTAAACTTAGAATCGGGTTGTCAAACAACAAAAAGGGGGAGATTGTTGATGCAGTCTGACCCTGATTGTTGTTTTGGTGTTGACACCGATTTAAGTTTAGGTTAATAAGATGAGTTTGGTTTAAATCCTGGTCGGGGACTGGGCACGACTCCCGGTGAGTGAAGCCGGGTTACGAAAACTCCGGTGAGTGAAGCTGGGTCCTGGTGAGTGAAGCCAGGTGATTGGAAACCCCGGTGAGTGAAGCCGGGTCCTGGTGAGTGAAGCCGGGTCCTGGTGAGTGAAGTTAGGTGACTGAAACCCCGGTGAGTGAAGCTGGGTGACTGGAAACCCCAGTGAGTGAAGCCGGGTCTCGGTGAGTGAAGCCGGGTGATGAAAATCCTGGTAAATGAAGCCGGGTCCTAGCGAGTGAAGCTAGGTGACCGAAACCCTGGTGAGTGAAGTCAGGCCCTAATGAGTAAAGCTAGGCACGAACTCCCTGTTGTGGATCGGTCTGGTAACCGATCCAGGGATGTCTGATCATTCTGGTGAATGATCAGAAAGAGAACAAATCCTACTGTTCGGCTCCTGATCGTTCTGGTGAACGATCAGGGAGAGAACAAAATGTCTCTGTTGTGTCTCTGATCGTTCTGGTGAACGATCAGAGAAGAGACAGTATGTTTTTGTGAGAGACCTTGATCGGTCTATCTGACCGATCAAAGATCGCAACTTCCTCATCCTGACCGATCAGGATGGATCTTGATCGGTCAGGGAGTGACCTGATCGGTCACCAGACCGATCAGGGGCTTTGGCCTGCGGGAGCTAAAGAAAGCTAGCAAGTGTTGGATCGGTCCGGTGACCGATCCACGATCTGTGATCGGTCAGTGTGACCGATCACAAGAAGTCCGCGATCCCAATTTTCTCACTGTGGACCGATCAGGCTGGAGCTTGATCGTTCAGGGCTTACCCTGATCGGTCTGTGGACCGATCAGTAGTTAAACTTTAATTTGAAAACGCTGTCAGACGCTCTGATTTCCTTCTGAACACTACTGATATCTACTCTGAATCTTCTGATATTTGATTCTCCGTTGATTTGTTGTGTTAAACATCTGTTAAGTGTGCAGGTAATGCAGGGATTACTCAAGGAGGGTCAACTGGAGTCTTTCGCTACGTCAGTTTTGGCTGTTTTCCTTTCGCAGGATACAACGTCTTCTGGCGCGAGCTGGCAACGGTTGGGAAGCTGACGAACTGACCTGGGGCTCGACTGGAGAGGGTTCAGGGAGTCCAAAAGAGGTCAGGGGTAGCTGGGTTGTTGCAGATGAACAGCTGGTGAGCTGCAGAGGAGCGTCTGGTGACCTGGCGATGGGTAGCAGGTTTAAGAGTTGGATGGCAAAGAAGAGAAGGGAGATCTCTCTTGCGAAGCTCTCTGATTTTTTGGAGAACTCTTGCAAATCACTCTGATCCTTGAAGCAACTCTTTGAGACACTGCAAACTTGAGCGCTTGGAAGAGGCAGAGAGCTTGGCGAGTCTATCAGCAAGCAGACACGAAGAGCAGGGAGTTCTTGCATGAGGTTTGTGCTGGGTGGAGCTCGGTGTAGAGTTCTTGTGTTCCTTCTGTTCGAGTGCTTTGTAAGCCTTCTCGTGTTTCACTGTCCTTAATTTCATTACTCTGTTGAAATTGCTGTGGAGAGGTTTCTCCACCGAGAAGGAGGTTTCGATTATCCGGATTTCCGGGGCTTGATCTGCCGACAATCAAGGGATCACCCACCTTACGGGCACGCCAAGGAGTAGGGGCAAGTTATCCCCGAACCTTGTATATCCTCGTGTTAGAGTTTTTGGGTTGTTCTTCATTTCTGCATTTCTATTTCTGCTTGTTTGCTTCCGCTGTTGCTAACCTTCAAGTGCAGAAAACCTAAAAGAGCAAGAGTTTGTGTCTGACTACATTCACCCCCCCTCTATAGTCATCCAAGCACCAACAATGATGTCCCCTTGAGGAGCTCATAAAGTTTATCATGTAAATCCTGCAGGTGGACTTGGTCCGACATGATGATAAGATTGAGTGGTACTACTCATGGAGTTAGATATTAATTAATTAAATTGTCAGTAATTTAATTAATTAATGGGCATATGAGATCTTAAACACGGGGTGATTATGTATACATAATATAATGGAGCCTATATTTAATTATGGGGTTGGTGCGGTAGTTCAATGATGACCCATTATTGGACCGGATTATCATTAATGGGTCGGGTTTAGGATCTATTAGGAGACCAAAACTAACTCCTCCTCATGGTCCCTATTGTAGCCTATATATACCTCATGAGTCATGAGACCAAGGCCATAAGAACTAACCTTAGGGCTTCTTTCCTCCCTCCATCTCTCCCTTCTCTCTCCTAGGGCTGCGGCGCCGCAAGGCATCAAGGGGAGTGGCCGACGGGTTTTGGAGCAAGGGAAGGAGCTTTCTTCTCTTCTTCTTCTTCCTCCCTACTCTTCTTTGGCCGGCGTATCCACTTGGAAGGGATAGTGGCCGGCGGCGCAAGGAAGAAGGAAGGAGAAACATCTCCTTTCCTTGGAAGTGGTTGCCGCAAGCAAGAGGAAGGGAAGAGGGTGGCTAGAGCTTGCGTTTTCTTTTCTTCTTCTTCATCTTCTTCCTTCTTTCTTCTCTCCTTTGGTCGGTGCATCCAAGAAGGAAGGCTAGAGCCGGTAGTGCAAGGAGGAAGAAAGGAGTTTGGTGGTCGGCGCAAACCTTCATCTTTTGGTGGTCGATGCAAGCAAGAAGAAGGAAAAGGTGGTCTTTGGTGGCTTCGTTTCTTGGAAGATTGTCGCTCACACGATGTCCAAGAAGAGGATAGGAATACAATAGAAGATCAAGAGGTATAAATCTTATTTCTTGTTCTTGTTTTATTGTATATTGCTTATTTGTCATGGACCCCGAAGATAAACACAAAAATCAGCAATCCATTCGTTATCTATTTCGCGGCTATTTGATGAAGGAGTTTGAATTGCATGAAGAACAAGTTTGTTCAAGCGATCGCTCAATCGAATAGTATGATGATGAAAACGGTCGTTCGGAAAGGTTCTCTCCATTCAGATTGTTTCTAATTAATAGAAAATTTTAATCCGGGGACATGGAGAGGATTCTTGATCCGAATGCGATGAAACCAATAATTGGTATCAGAGCAAGGTTTCCGGTTTGTGTGTTTTGGATTCGGTTACTTTCATGCATTTTCATATATAATTTTATGTCGGATAATAGTAGGATGTGCATAGGCTAACTTTTTGGTTACAGGCATAAGATCCAACTATTATGGCTATGTGATTGTATGTGATTGTGTGTGTGTGATTGTAATAATTTATTTGAATCCTCGGGGTTGTCGAGGCTATTAGTATTTAATTTTTATAATAAAATATGACATTGTTTAGCCGCTTATTTTAATTTATTTTGATCTAGATTTCATGTACACTCCTTTGTGGAGTATATGATCGAAGGATGTGAATTAAAATAATTTTTATTCTTGGCTCGGGGCTTCTGCTTGCTTGCGCATGGTGAAGGAAGATGGAGACGAGGTGGCGACACGACAGGAGGCGTATTGGAGAACAAAAGTCATAATAGTTGAAAATTTTAATTTTTCATATTTATTGCTTATTGTTTGATATGCTTGTTGTGCGTACTTGGAAAATTCCTCAATTTTAAATTACTAAGTGGGAGAGGTAATATTTGAGTCCTGTAGCCTCCATTACAAATTTGATAAGTGATGCGAACAAACTTGCGCATTGACTCTGAGTGTCTTCCTCCATTTCGGATGAGTTTGTTTTACGGATCACTAGATCAAATATGATTTTAGAAAATTATTTAGGAGTGTGTGATCTTCCCCATCGGAAGGGACACAATCTTAAATAATTACCTTAGTATCGTGTAATGGTGTACACTGAGATGCAAATAATATTATCCTCCCCATCGGAGTCACTGCTATTATTTGTATGATCCAAGATAAAGCAACTATTTATTTTATTGTCAAAAAGTTAGGTTGACAAGATAATAAAAATAATGGGTAAAACCTCCTCTTACAAATGTTTGAATTTGTATACGTCCACACTATCGTGACATACAAAATTCACGGTGTTTTGAGGTGTTAGTATTTTTAAAATTTTATTGTTTGAGGATTCAATATTTTTTTAAAAACTAATGTTTTGACCATTGTGATTCTCAGGATTTTTCAAAATGATTTTCAACCCACTTGCTGTTATTTTAAAATAAAATAAACTTACTTGTCCCAATTACATAGATTGGAAAAGAAACCTGGATATTGTCTTGACTGTTGAGGAGTACAAATTTGTACTCTTTGAGATCTGTTCCGCTAAGCCTGGTGAGAATTTTAGTGAAGAGGAGAAGGAGAGTTATAGGAAGTCGGTTAAGGCAGATGAGATGGCGCGGTGTTACATTTTGCTTCTATGTCAAATGTACTGCAACATCAACATCAGGCCTTTGCTATTGCCTATGACATGATGCTCAATCTCAAGGAACTCTTCGGACACCAGAATCGGGCTACTAGGCAAGAGGCAATGAGGAACTTGATAACGACCACCATGATTGAGGGGACACCCGTGAGGGATCATATTCTAAAAATGATGGCTCATTTGAATGAGATGGAAGTCCTTGGAGCGAAGATCGATTGGGAAACCCAGGTCGATATTATTCTCCAGTCACTACCTAGGAGTTTTGAGCAGTTCCGCATGAACTATAATACGAACAAAAGGACATATTCATTGGCGGAGCTTCTGACAGAACTTCAGGCGGCAGAGGGGCTATTTCGTCAAAGTGCCTAAGCTTTTGTTACTGAAAAGGTTTCTACTTCTAAGCCGAAAGGCAAGAAGAAGAAGAAACAAGGCTTAGCAAAGAAAGCAGCTGGATCTCAAGGACCATAGGCTAGAGTGAAGAAGCCGAAAGGCAAGTGCTTCACTTGCAAACAGACTAGACATTGGAAGGTGGACTATCCCCGCCGAAAGGAGAACAATAAAGGTATATCTTATTCATTAGTTGTTGAAACATGTTTAGCAGTGCTATCTACCAGTACATGGTGTGTAGATACGGGAGCCACTGATCATGTCTGCAATTCATTGCATGGGTCCCAAGAAACCAGACGACTAGCTGAGGGAGAGATTACCGTCTACATGGGTAATGCTACAGATGTGTCGGCTATTGCAGTGGGAGATGTTTATTTGTCTTTTGATAGGAATAAATGTTTGGTTTTGAAAAATTGTCTTTACGTACCTACTTTTAGAAAGAATTTAATTTCAGTTTCTAAATTATTTTTGGATGGATATTCTGTTTCTTTTAATGACAGAGTTGTTATAAAAAGGAATAGAGAGATTATCTATTCGGGCGCGTTGGTTGGCAATTTATACACTCTTAATCCAAAAACTCCCACGATGCAAATAGAAGTAAATAACTCATCTTCTAATTCTAATAAGAGAAAAGAACTTTCGAAAATGAACCAAATGTATCTGTGTCCTCTAAGGTTAGGTCATATTAACCTGAGTAGAATTCAAAGGTTGATAACTGATGGACTTTTAGGTTCATTGGTGGTGGAAGATTTCTCAACCTGCGAATCTTGCTTGGAAGGTAAAATGACCAAAATGCCTTTTAAGGTCAAAGGGTATAGAGCCAAAGATGTGTTGGAGTTGGTTCATTCTGATTTGTGTGGTCCTATGTCTATCCAGGCTAGAGGTGGCTTTGAATATTTCGTCTCATTTATAAACGACTATTCAAGGTATGAATACATTTACTTGATGCGCCGCAAGTCTAAATGCTTTGACAGGTTCAAAGAATTCAAGACTGATGTGGAGAAACGTCAAGGTAAAAGTATCAAGGCACTACGGACTGATCGTGATGGTGAGTACCTCTTGGGAGAATTTAGGAGTTACTCATCAGAGGCTGGGATTCAATCCTAATTGTCCGCACCTGGTACACCCCAGCAGAACGGTGTGGCGGAGCGAAGGAATAAGACTCTTATGGAGATGGTTAGATCGGTGATGAGTTTTTCGGAGTTACCGAATTCGTTCTGGGGATATGCTCTGGAAACGACAATGTACATTTTGAACTTGGTACCTTCTAAATTAGTACCCTCTACTCCCACAGAATTGTGGACTAGGCGTAAGCCTAGTTTGAGACATATTCGGATTTGGGATAGTCCAGCATATGTGCTGAAAGGAGACGTTGATAAGTTGGAATCTCGTACAGAAGTACGCTTGTTCGTAGGCTATCCTAGAGGAACGAAGGATGGTTTGTTTTATAGTCCTAAAGATCAGAAGGTCATCGTTAGCACGAATGCCCGATATTTAGAAGAAGACTATGTGATGAACCACAAGCCCATGAGTAAAATTGTTCTAGAGGAAATGGGAGGGGAAGTTCCAACTTCAGTACCAACAGTGCAGGAGGATGTACCAACAGTACAGGAGGACATACCACAAGTGGCTGCATCGCGTGTCACAAATGATACACAAGTAGTACCTCATCATAGTGGGAGAGTTGTTAGACAACCTTATAGATTCATGTTTTTGGGAGAGTCTTCGGACTTGGTCCTTGGCGAACATGAACCTGATCCTTGGACCTATGACGAGACACTCTAAGATAAAGATGTGGTATCTTAGCAAAAGGCGATGAACTCTGAGACAGAATCTATGGATTCTAATCAAGTCTAGGAGCTAGTAGAATCATCTGATGATGTAAAAGTCATTGGATGCAAGTGGATCTACAAAAGAAAGAGAGGATCAGACGGGAAGGTGGAAACCTTCAAAGCAAGGCTTGTTGCGAAGGAGTATACTCAGAAAGAGGGTATCGATTATGAGAAGATCTTTTCGCCGGTAGTCATGCTTAAGTCTATCCAGATTCTCTTATCTATAGCTGCTCATATGGATTATGAGGTTTGGCAAATGGATGTCAAGATAGCTTTCCTTAACAGAAGTCTTGAGAAAAACATCTATATAAAGCAACCAGAGGGATTCATTGCAAAGGGCAAAGAGCATCTTGTGTGTAAGTATAATCGGTCCATTTATGGATTGAAGCAAGCTTCAAGATCTTGGAACATTCGGTTTGATGAGGTAATTCAGTCTTATGGATTTATTCAATGTCCGGATGAGTCTTGTGTATATAAGAGATGTAAAGGAAACGTAGTGGTATTTCTTGTACTATACATAGATGACATTTTGCTCATTGGCAACAATGTCAAAGTGTTATCAGACGTAAGGGTATGGTTGTCCAAACAGTTTTATATGAAGGATTTGGGAGAAACTGGACACATCCTTGGGATCAAAGTTATAAGGGATCGCAAGAAAAGGATGTTATGCTTACCTCAAGCTTCATACATTAACACTATCCTAACTCGTTTTAGCATGCAGAACTCCAAGAAAGATTTTCTACCTTTTCGGCATGGAGTACCTCTATCTAAGGAGATGTGTCCTAAAACATCAAAGGAGATAGAGGAGATGAAGGCGGTTCCTTACGCTTCGGCCGTAGGAAGCCTCATGTATGCTATGTTGTGTACGAGACCGAATATTTATTTTGCCGTGGGCATGGTTAGCAGATATCAAAGTAATCCTGGACAAGGACATTGGATTGCGATAAAGCATATATTAAAGTACCTGCAAAGGACCAGGAATTATATGCTAGTTTACCAGGCAGATTAATTGCTCCCTGTGGATTATACAGATTCTGATTTCCAATTAGATAAGGATAACAGTAAGTCTACCTCGATGTATGTGTTTACTTTAGGAGGTAGAGTCATAGTTTGGAGGAGTATCAAGCAAAAATGCGTTGTAGACTCCGCCATGGAAGCTGAGTATGTGGCAGCCTCTGAGGTAGCCAAAGAAGCTGTATGGCTCAGGAACTTCTTAATGGACTTAGATGTGATTCCTGGTTTGCCTAGAGCTATCACAATTTATTGTGATAACAGTGGTGTAGTAGCAAACTCGAAGAAATCACGAGCCCATAAGGCGAGTAAACACATAGAGCGCAAGTACCACCTGATACGAGACATCGTAAAGTGAGGAGAAGTTGTTGTCACTAAGATTGCATCAGAGGATAACCTAACATATCCTTTCACTAATGCCCTTCCAATGAGAGCTTATGATAGGCATGTGGAGGGGATGGGAATCAGATGTATGGTAATGTGATGGCAACATAGTCTTTTAGTATAAGTGAGAGATTATTAGGATGTATACTAAAAGTCTAGCTTTTGTATGAACATCTATATTTTGGAATAAGAATCACATGGTCATTGTTTGCATTTTATATTTGATATATATGCTATTATCCTTTACTTTACATTGTAGATAACGTGGTGTGTGGTGTCACACAGAAGGTCATGTTATCAGTCCCTTGTGAAGTATAAGTAGTGGCTCACAACCGAGATGGATTTGGACAAACTATTGGATTGGTTGTAGTGTAATTTGGTATTAGTCTATTTTGACTATAGAATTATACTAGTACACTTTGTGTGTATTAAACAGAACCGATTAGAGGTGATTCGATTTATACTGACTATATAATTGAATCAGACCTCAGATATTATGATCTACATGCTCTTAAAGATCATTAGTCATCTAAATAAGTTGTCTGTCCCCTCAATGGCAACAGATCATTAGCCATCTAAATTTCTTACACAATACTAACACTTACATTAAAGATTTTCCCTTGAAAAATATTAGAGGAGCAACAGCAGCATATATGGTAAAAGCAATATAAAACTACACACAAGTCAAAGACACAATGAATAAACCATAGAGCATCACTAAATTTGAAAACTTGATATATAATGAAGAGACAATGACATACCAAGTCAAAGAGGAAAAACCATCCAAAATTTCATGCACTTTCCGTCCTATAAGCACAATGTTAGACCTGCAAAACAAACAAAAAACTCCCTGAATATTTAGAGATCAATAGCATAAAGATTATGAGTAAATACTTATAAAAGAAATTTATTTTAAGCTAGCGGGAGTCTCAATTAATATAATCATAAAATAACTCCAGATTATGTTTCCAAAATGTATCAATTTTAATGTATCAATTAGGACATCTAGAAGATAGTTTGGAATCTACCAAGTTGATACAACCATAAATACTGCAATGTTGACAATAATTTTGTTACTTAGTATGAAGAAAAATAAGTTACATACAAAACTTTATGCAGTTAAATATAGAGTTGTCGTAAATTAGAGCTCATGTTTTTCACACTCGGTTGGCAAATAGAGTAAATACGTCATACCTACTAAATAGTTATCTTCCCTTTTCTCGTTTAAAATTTGAGTATAAGGAACAAAAGAGAAGCCATTGTTTGGGATTTCAGAATCCTCAATAAGAGATACACTTGTTTCTCTTTTGAAGAAAATCCTAAACTCATGATTAGTTGGTTTATACTTCATTGAATTCAGAGCAACAGCTAAGTTTGACATCACATATACATTTCTTTCGATGATGAAATTTTCAAAGAAAGGCACATGACAACTTTTAATAGTACATCGTACATGATGTCTCTAAACATTAGTAAAAAAAATTAATCGTTACATAAAAATGGCCAAAGTAATATAATAATGAAAGACAATTAGAAAGAAAATATTAAACCTGTTCATCTAGCAACACCATTTCAATAGGAAGTTTTTGGTCAGGTGTTGTGAAAGAGGTAACTCTCCAAAGTCTAATGACTCTAGCCTTGATCTTCCATACTTTATGCTCAAGACCAACATTAATATCTTTAACCAAATCATACATGAAAAAAAATATTGTCATCGGTTTAGTAATAGGAAACAGGTACAACGAATTGCACAAAATTGATAAGACATGTAGATAGGAAAAGAAATAGTACTGATTTGCCATGGTTAAAGCCATAAAGCAGAAGATCAAAAAATAAACTATTAGCCACGAAAAGTGAAGAGGATAGTTGGTATAAATTATAGGTGAAAATGTGTTAACAGTAATGAGTATATATAGACAGTAACTATCCCTTTAAAATTCAAATTTCAAACTAAGGCACATTATGACATGCAGTCAACTCGTATACCAAAGATAAATAAGATAAATAACACACCAGTAACAGACATTAACTAATGCCCAACCGGAAATTAACCTTCATTAACTGAGAAAACAGGCATTGAATACATTGGAACTTAAAAGATAAATAAAAATAAAAGCTTTAACAAACAAAATAATTATTAGATGTATTGGAACTTAAAAGGAAAAAAATATACATATATATACTTTTAAAGATGATGGCTGCAAGTGATGAGATACATTGGAACTTAAAAGATGAATATAAATATACCTGTTCATTAAGAAAATAGTTATCAGATGCATTGGAACTTAAAAGCAAATAAAAAAAAACCTATTCATCATACTCTAGCGATGGGATGCTTTGGGACTTAAAATACATATTAAAATAACTGTAAATTAGCTTTAAATCCTCAATTGAATCTTAAATTTTATCCTCAATCCCTATGTCAAAAAAAAGTTCATTTTCACTCCTACATACAAAGTTTTATTTGTTTGCTTTAGATCTATTAATAATTATTAGCCAAAATTTATTAATAATTTAAAAGGATTGAAATCATAAAGTTGTATATGATTTTCAGGAGAGTGTCAAGTGGTAAATTTAATGCGTTTATCTGATAATTTTTACTCAAACTGATTTTAAAAGTAGATTTAATTTGTCAGTTTCATTATTGATTTTCAAGGTTGCGAAAATCGAACAGGATATCAAACCGATCGAGCCAAGGATTTAGAGGTTTAGATATTCAATCGATTTAACTGAGATATAACCAGTATATAATAAAACATATATTTATATAAATATATAAAACTAACAACTTGGCTAATTATTTTCTTCAAGATTGGATCAACTAGGTCGAATATGTGATATGTTTTTGTCAATAATTCAACACGGTATTCTTGAAAAAAAAAAGTTAGTTTCAAAGAAAAATTCAAGTTTAAAACTATTAAGTTCAAGAAAACAACACAGCAAGTTTATTCATTTGGGATTTTAGATGAAAGCAAATTAGTATTTTGATATTTTATTTTTTAATTTTTATTTTTCAGTGAGAAAGTAAAATTGCAAAAGGGGAAAAAATTAAAAAATAAAAAAAAAAAAAACCACGACAATTTGTTCGATTTTTTCGGTTTGCCCGGTTCCCGATCGGTTTAAAACGGTTCGCACCTGGTTCTTGAGCAGCTGATTTTCAGAGTCAACTCGGACAAAATCTGATCGATTTCTGATTCAACCGGTCCGATCGGTCGGTCCGGTTCGATTTTTAGAACCCTGATGATTTTTAATCATAACTCATTCAATGACTAAAAGAATTCAAAATTATTTTAAAATGTATTTATTTATTTATTTTTAATAGTTCGGATATTCAAATTTCATCCCACCAATTTTAAAATAGAAAATTATAAATTACATATATATATATATATATTAATATCTATAAAATACAATTTTACATGCAAACGTGACATTCACAGAAAGCTTAGGATTCCTGTCTAAACTAAATATAAATTTTCTAAATAAAAAATTTATAATTAAAAATACAAATTCAAAAGAAAATATATAATTATAAATCCTAAAAAGAAAAATTAAGATCTTAATCCAAAATTAAAATTTTAAAAAATAATTTATCAAATTCAAAAAAGATAATTTCAAATTTTAATTTGAAATTGTATTTTAAAATTTTCAAGCAAAGTAAACTTTATATCGCATCCACGTCCACCACCCTTATAAAATTTATGATCACCATTAATATCTTATATTATAAAAAATAATACTATATCTTATATTGACATGAATCCATAATGAAATAAAATTACTTTTCATTTTAATTTTTCATTTAATAATAAAAATTGGCATATATTTATATTATCACTAAATATGTTATTTGAATTGTGTAAGATTCTCGTGCATCGCACGGGTATTATACTAGTATATATATAAAACACAGTTTTTGCTACAATACGCATGCAGACGTGAAGCTTACAATTCCCGCCTAAACCAAATCTAACTTTTAGATTTTTTAAAACCAAATAGGTTTTAGATTTTTTTAATTAGTTTTTTTATTTCTCTTTTTTCCCTCTATTGGTCTCCCTTCCCTAACCCTAAACAATTCCTTTCTCTACTCTGTTGTTGCCACCTTTGTCGTTGTTTCCTTTGATTCTGCCACCGTCTCCTTCGATCCGATCGTCTACGTTGTCACCCTCTCCTGTGCCACCTTCTCCTTCAATTCTGCAGAGGTCTCCTTCGATCTGGTCGTCTACGATTCTGCCCTCTCCTGTGCTGCCATACCCTTCGATTCTGCAGAGGTTTCCTTCGATCCGGTCATCTACAGTGCCACCCTCTCCTTGTCGTCGTCTCCTTTGATCCTTCAATGGAGCCGTCTTTTTATCCTCGCCTCAATCCCGGTCAGGATGCCTACTTGTACAAGTAGACTTCCCTATTGTTACTGTTTTTTACACAATAAAAGAAGACAAATTGAAAGGGTTGCTACATGTACATTATAGTTTCATAGCATCATTTTTTTTCCATATTGATGATACACACAAATCTGAAATGTTCATTTGATATTTCTTATAATTTTGGTCCAACATTAATCGAGTATAATTGCTTTTAATACTTTAAACCTTGACTTAATATTACCTTTAAATTCATGTTAATGATCATGCATGTTACCTTGATTTTTCATGAGGATTTTAGAAAACCAAATATAACCTCACAGTGAAATCTAATAACTGTATAAGGATTTCAGTTGGTCGATTCTCTAAAATCAAATGATTTAGCAACTGTTTTCGTTGTTGCTTCATGGGAAATACACCATAAATTTAGAAACTTCAATCAATCAAGTATAATTTCTTTCCATACAGTTTATTTGTGAATAGGTTTATTTTAAGGGGAAATTATCCTAAACTCCCTACATGCAAACTCAACTTTTTCCTCAGTCCCTGCATTAGAAAAAATTTGTTTCCACTCCCTACATGCAATGTTTTATGTGTTTCAACTACAGATTTACCGAATTACCCCTCAATTTTTTTAGGTACAAAAAGTCTGAAATCAAGTATAATTATTTCTAAATTCAGTATCATTTAACTAAAATTCAGTATATTTTATATCAAATTGAGTATAGCCTAATCAATTCATCCTAAGCTAATCAATTGATATGAATTCCTAATCAATTGGTCCGGTGGAAAAAGAATTGTGCTTAATTTAATAGAACATATACTAAATTCTAATTAAAATATACTGAATTTAGAAAGAATTATACTTATTTTTAGACTTTTTATATGTATAAAAAGTGTGACACTAAATTTGATAGAAAATACATTAGACTTTAATTATATGATACTGAATTTAGGAGAAACTATACTTCATTTTGAACTTTTTTTACCTAAAAATAATAAAGGCAATTAGGTATGAACTCTTAATCAATTGGTCTGGTGGAAAAATAATTATGCTCAATTTGATAGAACATATACTAAATTCTAATTGAAATATACTGAATTTAGGAAAAATTATACTTCTTCCAGAAATTTTCATACGTATAAAAGTGTGGTACTTAATTTGATAGAAAATATACTAAATTTTAATTATGTGATATTGAATTTAGGAGGAACTACATCTCATTTTAGACTTTTTGTACTTAAAAATAATAAGGGTAATTAGGTAAAGTAATATTTATTAGGGAGTTGAAACAAATGAAACTTTGTATGTAGGGAATGAAAATGAACTTTTTTTGACATAGAGATTGAGGATAAAATTTAAGATTCAATTGAGGATTCAAAGTTAATTTATAGTTAAATTAACTCACTCAATATTAAATAAATAACTATAACTTAAGGACATTTAAAAAATTAAATAAATTATAAGCGGAAAATTAAAATAAACCTCATCTCCGCGTCCTGATCCCTCCGTTCTTCGCCCAAAGCCTGCCGTCCGAACGGACCCGACTCTTGTCTTCCTCCTTTGGAATCCAACCACTCACTCCCGCGGCGCTCTCCGGCAGTCCACCGCTTTTTAGTGTCCGAGACTTGGAGTTCTTCCTTCCTCCGCAAGTCGCAGTGAGAGACAATTGAAGCCTATTGCCGGAGGAGAGTCCTTTATCAACGGCAGGTTCCCTTCCTTCTCCCCCCTCCTCTCCAGATCTATATTTAATCTCGACTCTCGAGTTTTCTTAGATTGATCCTTGTGGGTATAACTGAAAAAGCAATCGCTCTAGTTTTGCAAGGACATATTTATCACGATGGCCGAAGATCTCGTCCTTGACAGGGCCATAAGGGATTGGGTCTTGATCCCTCTCTCCGTGGTGATGGTGTTGATCGGCTTCCTCCGCTACTTTGTCTCCAAGCTTATGCGATCCTACCAGACCCCAGATCGTAAAGTGGTTAAGGAAGGGTTCGTCTCTCTTTCTCTAATCTCTACCCATTCCCTTTCTCACACTTCCTATTGTAATTAATGCTGTCCTCCTTTTTTTTTCTGGTTGTTGATTTGGCCTTCCTTTTTTTTCTTATCGTTTTCAGACAAGTGGTTCTTAGGGCGAGGAATTTGAGGGCTGCAGCTGGATTTATTCCCACCAAGTCTTTCTGGTCCCGAAGGGTTTATTTTACCAATGAGGTACACATCTCGTTTGGGTAAAATGGAGAAAGGAATTGTGTCTATGATATTTTTATCTCTTTGCTTTCACTTTTTGTGAGCAAAGGAACAAAGAGTCAAACTTTAGTGACTATATGTTGTGTGTGTTTCATATGTTGTATGTTTATGGTAAAATTATTGATTGTTGCAAAATAGCGGAAGTCTAGAAATGCGTTATCTTCTACCTCATAACTACTCAAAAGGTTTTCTTCAGTAGCTTTGTGCATTTCCACTTATCATAAGACATGTTGGAGGAACATTGTCTATTTGATAGACCTAAAATGTATATTAACCAATCATAAATCTTCTCGGATGGTGATACTATTTGGTGCTGCAGGAGAATGGCTTGCTGCATGTTCCAAAAGAGCAAGCTCAGAATCCACAAGCACAGATGTTTTCAGATCCAAACATGGCTATGGATATGATGAAGAAGAACATTTCGATGATTGTTCCACAGGTTAAAGATTATCAGCTCTCTTTTCAAAGGTTTTAGCTCCAGTTTCACTTTTTGATGGAAAATATTGTTATTTCTTTCAGACGCTTACCTTTACATGGGTGAATTTTTTCTTCTCTGGTTTTGTGGCAGGTAAATATGCCTTCCACTGTGTGTTGCCCATTTCATGTTCACTTTATGTAGTAATAGATTGAATTAATAGTTTTCTTGCACTAATGTATACTACAAACTTTCTTCTATAATCCATTATATTATGAGATCATGTCATTATTATTATGTTGTATTCCTTTAATCAGCCTCTACATTTTAGGGATCACTGATCAATTTATTTTGCTTTTGAGATGAATGATAAACAAATAGAAAAGTAAAGTATCTATTGTGCTACTTTATACCAAAGCCTTAATGCATTTTATCTTATCTATACTGTTGATTTAAATGCAGAGTAGCATATTTAACTTGTTTGAGAAAAATGATTCTCTGTAGTTGAAGTTGAATTCTTTGTAGGCAAAGTTGCTATCTTGTATTAATTAATTTTTTCATTGATGGATAATAAAATCACGTATCTCATACTGAACTTATGACCAGGATTTAACACTAATCTTTTCTTTGGAAGCGATGATAGAAGATAAAGAACTACTCTTTTAGGATGGAATGCTTTTCTGATACTTAAAGATTATACAAGGGGGCAAACATATTAGGTTTAAAGGAATAAGGAGTACGTTTAGCTGCTAGGAATTTGTAACATCTTGATTCATGCATAAGAACAGTGAAGGGCAACATAGTTCACATTATATGATAATTATAAGTGTGTGACATGTAATACACAACTACCCAAATTTATATTTAAAATCAACTATTTAATAACCAACCTAAAAGGCAAAAAAAAAACCTCATACCTAAGGTTGCATTGTTTTATTATATCCCTAAATTGGAGATAAAATTGTTGCTGCAATGTAGATTTTAGGAAATAAAAAGTAAATGTTATAAACACATATACCCTTCAGGTAGAGGATTGAATGATGAAACTTAAAGTGAATTTTGAGTAACATGTATGAAATTTTTCATGGTACACCATATGATTGAAAACTTATAATTGGAAGAGATTTAAATGGATAGTAAGGAGTCTTTGGGAATATAAGTCAATTTAAAAGGTAATACAACTTTGGATTTTCATCTTACTATATATCTTATGATCGTTAATACTTATTTTGGAAAAGAAGTGAGTATTTGATTCATTCCAAAAGTGCAAGAATAATAATCAAATTGTATTCTGTCCTCATATTTGATGGTAGATTGAAATTATGTAGAAAAATAGTATGGTAACATCTAAACAATGCTTGGATAGGGATTGATCAAGTTGGATCGAAATTGGCAAGTGCCTATGAGATTTTGGCTAAGAATGGGCAGAGCTTTATTGAAATCGACAAGTGTTGATTTGATTTTAGTCAGGAAATTGAGAACACTTATGAAATAAATAATATATGCTAGATTATTATAGAAAATAAATAATATATCAATTATCCTCACAGCATGATCAAATAAAAGTAGATATGAAGGATATAAATGTATTTACACTCGATGTTATGAGAAAATTCAAATCATGAATTTAATATAAAAAGTTATCATACCATGAGATTCTTTATAAGAATCACTCAGTATAACTTTTCGCCAAAATTTTAGCTAAAGGTTCATTGGTTGTAAGTGAATTAAAGTCTTCAGATGTTGTCTTTGAGTTTAATTCACTTAAGGAAAATTGTTTTGGTGCCTTGGCACAACGGTAAAGTTGTTATC
The DNA here is from genome assembly GCA_024364735.1 of Boesenbergia rotunda. Lineage (NCBI taxonomy): Eukaryota > Viridiplantae > Streptophyta > Magnoliopsida > Zingiberales > Zingiberaceae > Boesenbergia > Boesenbergia rotunda. The sequence continues at coordinate 16,431 of JAGFNQ010000276.1, read as the reverse complement.
ATCTGACCTAGAAGTCATGGCCTCACGGGTTCAAGTCTCAGAAACAAACTCTTGCCAAGCAGAATAAGGCTATGAAGACCCTTCCTTAGGGCTTGTATTGGCGGGAGTTTCGTGCACTAAGCTGCCCTATGATTATGTACTTGTTAGGTAGTCGTCTCTTAAATTTTGTTCTACATATCTTTTCATTAATTGTGTTTATTATTTGTCAATGTGTGATGCAGTTCTTATTTGTCTTGCTCTCCAATGGCATGAACATATTATTAATAATTTTTAGTGGGTCTACCAAATATGAATTTCACAAATAATACTCTTTTAATGAAGGTTATCTGTTGTCAAAATAATTTTCAATATCATATAACCAATAAAAAAATATATTAGCTTCCATTTTTTCCATAAAAACAGGAGCATCTATCCTAACACACATAAATGTATAACAATTATTACTTTAAAATTTTTTTTAATTCTTTTCTATACATGGGATAATTTAACAGTGTATGAGTTTGATTGATTTTCATGAACTTGTAAGTGTAGAAAATAATTTTTTTTTGTTGATTTGTTCTAGTTCTTGTGAAGTTAAGCTCATCATTTGCAAGTATTATTTGGTTGATATCTCTCGCGTTTAAAAATCTATATCTTTTGTATATTTAGAGGTAGGAGGTAATTGTGGTAATTCCTCTCATAATGCCAATCTAATTATTGGTAAATCATGATGATTTTTAAATACAATAGTGTTTATAAATTAAAAGATACAAAGAACATGACAACGAATGTGCAAGCAGAGTAGTTATGTTTGTGATTATATATATTATATATATATATATATACGTATTGTAGCTCTATATTTTTTTGTATGCTCTTTTGATTTTCTTTGATTCATTAATGGATAGCATAAAGATGAAAATAAGTAAATCAGTGAAATGAGTAAAAAAGTGAAAATATAAAAGAGTGAAAATAAGTACACAGTTTTTGATGTGGTATGAACTTAATATAATTTCTATTTTACTCAACTTTTTCAAATAATATAAAATTGTTGTCAATATAGGATGATGAAAAAAACTGAGTGAGGATTGCATCAAAGATGAATGAGAATAGTATGAAAATATATATATATGGATGATGACTGAACTAAATAGGAAATAATATATTTTTTTTGTTTTTTATGAATAATGTGTAATGATATATAGACATTGTGAGAAAAACTATTTAAATTGAGTAATTTAAAATTGCCAACTAAATAAATAAAAGAAATTTTAGAAGGAGAACATGTGTTTATATCGAGATGATACGAGCTTTCATGGATGTTGAAGTTGTTATGATATTCCAGCTTGACCAATAGATGAATACATTTGATCTTTCAATTTTGAATTCTAATATTTTTTTGAATTCTGAAGAGGCTATCATTTTCTAGAAGAAACATCGATTGGATGGTGCTAAGGTCATCAATGAAGAAAAAGCAAATAGTAGGGATTGAAGGTGCACAACTATAAGATGGATCATGACAATAATTCTTTCTCTTTTTTTTTGTTGACAACTTTCGCCCCTTCATTTCTTTAAAATGGGTTTTCCTTTTTTTCTTTTGACAAATATTTTCTTTTTTTTTCACAATTTTTAGTTTCTTTTTTTAGCTAAATGGAAATTCCAAAAGTTTATATACTAAATTGCAAATGCCAAATTAAAACATGATTAAATGATTTATCAACTTTGTCGTCTGCGCGATATAGGTCGCTGAGCAAGCACAATGTAGATGAGGGGTAAGGGGACTATTTTTGGTTGCAAGTGATGGTGTTCGTTGTTGGTGTAACAAGTCAACTATGGTTGTGCTCTAGAAGAACTTGTTCACGATGGAGGTATTGGGGAATTACGACAGACAACAAGGATGCAATGTCACCCATTATTGACCAAAGTCATCAATGAGGTGTTGGGTCATGGGTGATAGAGACGTGGTCGGTGGAGATTTAGAAGGTGTGGGTGACAATTGGTATAATCAACATGATTGCTTGTGTACGGTGGCAATGCAACAACGATACAACGGTGGTAGCCTGACTTGAGCAGTCAAAGGGTGGATCATGTTGGAGGAAAGGGCCTCGTAGCTTTGTTTAGGGAAGGTGTTGATGTCAAACTCTTCCCTGTTGCAGTGAAGGTTGTAGACTATTGTGACTTTGCTATGAGGTAATGAGGTGGGTAAAGTGGCTATGTGACAAAGAAGTTGATGGCTTTAACAGGAAGTAGAGGAGGTAGCCTAGCCATATGTCGCTTGAGTTGAGATAGGAGGATGCAAAATTTTCTCTTTTTTTTTTAAATCTCAAGTGTGTTATTTTCTTTGCAGTTTGTTTTCTAAGAACAATATTATTTTCTTGAGTTGTTGTGTTGTGGTGGATGGACGTGAGAACAAACAGTAAGAGAGAGAAAGGAGTATAGTGCAGTTCGGATGGTATGAGCGGATGTGGTGGAAGCGGATTGTGAAGGATGGAAAGGAAAACGTCAATTGGAGAAGGAAGTATATCAATTGATGCAACATCAAAATTGAATCCTGAAATCACCTAGAAGATTGAGAAAAAATTGATAAAGTGAAGGGGATAAATATTTCGAAAAGAGAAAATAACACTTCACCCAACATAGAGAATCAAACGTGAAAATTATTAATTCAAAATTGTTCTAATATATGAGATCCTAACTCCTTTTTATGGACTATCAACAACACATTCTTTGTAAAACACAAACTCGTGCTATCCCAATAAAAACACTAACTAATTTTTTCTAAATATTAAATTACTTTTATAAATCCACTCACTATTTTCTAAGAAATATAACAAGCAAAAAAAAAAAAATTAATGACTTAAAGAATTTTAAATTTTTTAAACAATTTTAAATAGGATTTCTTAACTAAGTTTTCTTGTAACTTTAGGTTTATATCAAGGGTCACTTCCATCTCTTTATTAAATGACTTGACCAATCATATTCAAGAAACACTTTCTTGGTGCATGTATTTGTAAATAATATTGTGATATTCGATGTGTGTGTAAACCAGATGAAATTGAAGCTTTGAACCATGGAGAAATTTAATATTAAGGGTTTCAAGTGGAACTAACTGGACATATGAGATGTAGATTAAGTAAGAGAAAAGAATCCAGGGATCTATAAGACAAATAATGTGAAATTATTTCAGGAAGATATTTTTGTTATCTTGTCTCAATTATCCAACAAGGAAATATTTATAATGATAATATTAATATATAAAGAATGAGTGATTAAAATGAAGAGAAGCTTCTAAAGTTGTGTGATTGTTGTGTCCTTTGAGTCCGAAAACAAAATTTATTTGTGGAGCATAATGTAGTGCTAATAGATAATAAGATGTGAGAATAGCTGAGATGTATTAGTATGTTTACAGATGACCAATAAATTTTATAGTTAGAAGAGTTGAATTGTTTGAGTGAACAGTGTAAGGTATAGAAGTAAACCGGAGAATATTTTATTTAACATAAGTTCATAATAAAAACCATGTAATTGATTTGAATATTAACAGAGATATTTGCATAAATATAATATAGAGCTCCCATATTTTATCTTCTTTTTTTCTTGTGATGTGATAAATCATGGGGAAACCTTAGTATCAATAATTAAAACATGTACAAAATGCCAAAGTATAAATGCCCTGGTGGATAACCAACTATGATACTTAATATTAGTCACTTTTTCTCTATGCTCTTCAAAAAGAATTGATTGATCAAATGAAAAGGTCGAGTTTTAGAAAAAAAATGGATGAAATTATTAATGCTTTTTTTTTTTGGGGTAAATACTTAGAATAGATTTGAATGGATATCAAGGAATGCATCATGTTATATTCAAAGGCCAGTATGAAGACTATGTCAATACAAAGACAAGAATGTAGACTTCAGTTATTGGCTTATTTTTATCCAAACTGAAACCCTAGGGAAACCAAATTCTTTTTATCCTTTGAACCAAACCTAATAAAAAAAAAACCAATAATTTTTTTAAAATTTGATTTAGTTTGATTTTGGTTTCAGTTTTGTTTCCCACTTCTATTACTGTTATACACTTGTAGTGTTCGATAACAAGATTTATGTTGCTGACCTAATACTTGAGACTCATGAGCTGTTTATTGTTCTTTTCAGTTCTCCACAGTTTTACAGTGAACTCAGTATTTTTGTTGTCGTAACATTAGTTATTGGTTCATCCTGAAGCTTCTTATGTGATTCTTGTAAATATGTCTAAAGCTATATTTACTTTTATTGCTCCTCATGTTTTGTAGTAGAATCCATTTTTTTTTTTTCAAACTTGATTTTTGGGGGTTAGTATTGTGGCAAAGTAATGTTGGTAAGCTTACATCCTTCTTTGGCTGACTTTTGGCAACTTTCAGGAGCATACATGTGTATATGTTTTGAGCAATGTATATGATCTTGTGGTATTTTGCAAGATTAGTTGAATTGCCTCTCTTATGGTGGTATAGGACATGATCCATTCAACTATCTTTAGATTTTCTCCAAATGAATTGCATTGACTATGATTTATTCTTATTCAATACTTTGACCTTGTTAACATATTTGCAGCAAAAATACCATTTCCTTTAACCCATAGATTCAGGGGAATGCTGCAGAATGGGATTGACCTGAGCACTGTTGATGTCAGCTATGTCAGCGGTCGTTCTTGGTTTGTCTTGCTGCATTATTGTTTCTGTTTTGCTACCCTTTATCTTACACTATTCAAGCACAAAATACGAAATTCAATTCTCCAACAGGTACTTTCTTAATTTGTTTGGACTAAGGGGTTTATTCACTCTTATTCTTGGTGAAGAGAACGGTCAGTACAGGAAGTCATCATTTTATACTAACTTTTAGGATGCTGATTTGAATCATTCATCTAGCTGATTATTTTGTTTTACTTTTGTTGCTATTTGTGAATTCTTTGGTATGCCTTCTCAGCCACGGATGATGCACAGCGAATGATGCAGATGGGTGGATTTGGTTTTGATCCAACTAAGGTTAATTGTCTACAACTTTTATTACTTTCTAACGATGAAATATATTGATGATTACAAATTATTTTATTTTCTTTCATTATGTAGTAACGTTTTGGACAATGCTCACTTTGTTTTATGTGTGATTTTCCTACACTAATGCTGCACGATCTTTGATGGAACGATGAGAGTACGTTCATGATATTTGTACTACATTGTAAACAGATACAAAACTATTTGGTGAACTGTCTTTGGATATTTAGTTTTTGAGATTGAAAATTATGATTAATAATTATAGAATTGTTTTTAGTATTAAATAGAATGAGATTAACGAATCTCAAAACAAAATAAAGGTTTGGAAAAGTGTAGGTCCGAATGGTATTTCTTGTGAAGTCTTAAACTAAAGGGAGCAACATAATTTGACAATAAGTTATTAGACAATTTTTTTGAGAATTAAGAACCTTGAGGAATGGAGAACAAATTCGAATTTATGTTAATAAAAGTGATATACAATGGTCTAGTTATAGAGAGATCAAGTTGTGAGCTGCATCATGAAATTTTGGGGAACTATGATTGAGATTTAAGGGAAGAATGTGATAAATTTGATCTCAGGCCATAGTGATTAATTTAGATTCTATTTAATTTACAATATAATTAATGTGAAATATGAAAATGTAAGAATAGTTTATATGTTTTTTGGACAGAAAAAAGGGCTTATTATAGAGTTTTAGAGAATTATTGTGGTGATTTCTAGAGAGAGGATAGTAATTATATTAATGTGACTGTTAAAAAAAGCATGTGCTAGTGTAGCTGCTAGTTTCAGAATTTAATTCTAGAACTATAACAAATAATTTTTCTATACTGTTGATTTCCCGCAAGATTCAACTCTAATAATCTCTATCATTAACATCGCTATGGATTTATACTAATATTCAAGAAGAATTGTCACAACTCAATTGGTTCATGGAAATTAGATTTACTTATTGAGGACAGCCCCATTGGCATCCATTGACATTACGTGCTGGTCGGTGGATCATATAGGAAAAACATTACAAAATTGCATGCAACATGGCAACCTGTCACTAATCACCAACATAGAGCATGGAAATAATAACACGAAATACAAGAACACAAGTAATAAATGGATAACTGAAACATGTCACAAATGAATCCGTAACCGTTTGAAACTACACAGTTTCATTTTCAAATTATTAACTAAATCGTGTGCTTTACATTGTGTTTGCTCAATTCATGCACCTCGTTTTATTTTTTATTTTTACTTTTTTTTTAAACTCAAAGTACCTTGGTTTGGTGCAAAAAGTTGTGCTGAAAGGTTCCTGAGAGTGAAAGGTATATATAGGATTTTATTTATTCATTCGAGTTGAAATGGTTTGAAAAGGACCAAATGTCTTTAGTTACTTTTGATTAAAAATTGTTTCTTTTCAACTCAAAAACTATGAAATGGTTGTGGATTTGCTGTAATTGAATTTGTATAGATTGGGCTTCACTATGTAGTTTAAGATTGATGAATGAAAAATATCTGTGAGTATTAGACATTTCGAATCTATTATTCAAAAGTTGATATTAATGATAATATTTTTAATAGAATCAAAAGAGAGTGGTTGAAGTAGAGAGGAGTCTCTTTTATGCTGTCCTGTGAACTTAGGCTAAAAGAAAATAGAAGTATTATATTATGGTACGACCGGTTATATGTTAAGGGTCAAAATGTATTGTAGTATTGTAGTTAAAACATAAGTCATTAAAAAGTCTAGTTGAATCGTATGTTTCATCTATAAAATAACAAGATAAAGATAAAATGAAAGAAATAATATTGCCAAGAAACTAGATGTAACTCCTAATTATTGTTGAAAGATGAAGTAGATTATAATTGTACGGAAATGTTTGACGGATTATATAATTAGACTGATTGTAGGTGTGAAGGCTAGAGGGAGATTGGAAAAGCTCTAGTTGATATAATTTAAGTGATTTTAATATTTATGTAGGGTTCAAATAAAGATTACGTAGTCTTTCCCAAATAGTTGTTACTAATATGACTTCGTAATGAAGTTGCAATGTGCATCAACTCTTCTCATCTAATAATGCAATTTTCATGAGGATAAAATTTGATGGACCCTTGTATTGCTATTGTTTCATCATCTGAATCATTCCTTAAAATTTGATGTTTCATCAGTGATAAATTTACTCCAATGTCAAACAATTAATCATCTTTTCTTTTTAAAAAAATAATTTTCAGAGTTTAAGTGCTGAGAAGGATAGCCTCGACATCATCCAACATGAGTGGATCCTTCCTAAAATGGAGAAACGTGCTGAAGATGTGTTGAGGAAACTGCTCAAGTAGCCAGCCAGATTAGCTAAGATTGAACACCCATAGTATGATTAAAAATTAGCTTTTTCATTTTACAAAGTTTACCAAGTGAGAATTAACTATCTGGTCTCCCCTAAGGAGTACAGGTTTTATACTAAGGATTACCATGATATTTTATTTGAAAATCGAGACATCATTAGGGTTTCAATGTGTTACTATGTTTTGGTGTATATTTCCATTATAAAATGTCGATACCGGTTGTTGGTGTGTAAGCAAAAACTTAGAAATCATGAAATTGAAATCTAGAGTTGTATTACATTGCATATAGTAAGTTTTTATATAAATTGTCACAAGATTTGTAATAATGGCAGAAGGAAAAGAAATAGGAAAAATAGTTGTTGCATGTTTCATGGATGGAATTAATTAAGCCGAATTGAAAGGTATATTTTCTGTATCAAAACTGTGAATTAGGAATGAATGAATGCGATGACCTTCATTCATGAACTAATGATGATGCTTAAGTTGACTAGATTGGAAGAAATAGAGAAGCAACAGAAATGGTAATGTTTGGGATTCTACCCTTTGCCTACCTTAGAGAACTTCTCTATAATAGATTTTATTCGACAATATAATAGATTATAACAAGATTGCTTAATGACCTTAATTTTGGGTTTTGATTGAATCAAAACGAGTTGTGGGTCCAGATGAAGAGGTTCAAAGACTTGATTACCGATTCCCCTACCCTAGATCCCCTTTCTTATCCCATCAATCCATCTTAAAATTCCTCGTCTAGCCTTCCATATGCATCGAGTCACTATGGTCGTCGTCGAGAAATATAGGTCTAACGACCCTCGTACACGAGGGTTATACCTCCTAGTGGTGATGGTTTACTCACTATCCGCCTTGAATTTCTATTACATCCCTAAGTTGCTCTAAACTCCTCAATTTGGCTACCATTTGCATCCATTGATCACTTTAAAACAATCCTAGGATTTGTTATTTCTTTTCCTCCATAAGCTTCTCCACTACAAAAACAAACCTTTCGCGCTTCCCTTAGGGTAGCTGACAGTTTCAAAGGAGGGAAAGCATTTGGACATTGATTTTGATACAGATCTTCTCTTAGTAAAGTTCATTTGCGAAGTAAAGGTCTAAGAACCATAGCGGCTATTTCGGGTCTTAGAGAGGGAGGTTTATAATCTATTTTATGAATAACATCATGGCATAGAGATTTTATTTTGTACTCAATTAAATACTCAAAGAGTAGTACTAGTCATTTCATCCCTTCCGGAGTTATGAGTTGTAAAACTTCACGGGTCCTTTAGATTTGTGGGAATGTTCATCCGACATTCGTCTTAACATCGTAAAGAGGATGTCGAAACTAAGTCAATAAGTAGTCCCTTGATGGAGCAAAATACAAATCCTATCACTTCATCGTGTCCATGATCGGCAAAAGTTAGAATTGGCAAAAAGAGAGCATTTGCAACAACGACGAAGGTGAGTCATTCATGTCTACATGCATAAGATCAAAGAACCCTTGAAGATTCGATAACAATCAACACCAATCTCGTTCTTAATGTGCATATGAAGCCCTAAGCTCTCGGCTCGAGTGCATCTGCTCGAGTGAAGGGCATTAGCAACTGATTGAAAGAAAGGTTTCCCCAAGACTACTCGAACTGGACCTAGAAGTATCAAGAAATACAATCAGATTCCAGTTAAACAATATAATGACTCGTAAACGAACAGGAGTGCGTTCGGAATTGACTTGACCCCTACCATTTCAAATCAGCTACTTATTCCTTATCTTTCTATCAGAACTCAGGAGAAGCTATAACATCAAAATGTGTTTGTCTTTACTATTCAAGAATAACCACGATATAATCCTCCACCTCTCATATCTTTTAGTGCAATCTATTCAACTTTTTCCATTATCGCATTGTTGTGTTGTTCATGAACGAACATTATATGCGCATACAATCTCGACATCATTGGTCATCTTAGTGTTAATGTTTGTTATTTTATCTTGTCAAATGACTAATTGTTAGTTAATCGAAAACATTTTCATTGACTCAAATTCACACCTAGTTATGTCAACTCGTATCTAGTTCAATTTATTTATTCAATGGATACTTTTTTAATTGACTCAAGTCCAACACAGAGCATCATATTTATAACGGCAATTTACCAAAGGGCGTACGTACCAATACGAAATTATCAAAGGGCGTCCCATGGTTTCTATTTTACCAAAGGGCGCAGCCCTTTAAGTGAACTTTCTATTATACCCTTGGTACCACAATAGACCTTTTTCATTCCCATTTTCGAGACATCCGAACCACTTTTGCAATAAAATAAGAATATGTGGTTCGGATGTCAAGGTAGTGGAAATATTCTCAGCCTATATATATAATACTAACTTGCAAAAGTCGAATCATCACGAGGGTACGTATATATTTCGACTTTGCACAACTCAATTGATCAAGGCAGCTGAGGAAGATAGGCGTTGAAGGAGAAAAAACAAGCAACAGATTGGTAACAAATACAAATAGTAATGTACGTATGATTGTCATCTTTGATATTGTATTAGACCTGGTTTTATACTTTGAAATTTGTTAGAATGAAGATAAAAAAATGCTTGAATTCGACCTAGGGATGATATATTACCATATCAGGCCCTAAAAGGGCCAGAAATTAAAGGAGTTAAATGTTAGTGAGAGCCCTAGAGCCAATCATATGATGATTACTTTTTGGACTCAATGTATCATATTCTTGTATATATATTTCTTATATATAAAGGCATTTCTTATGGTTATTGTACTTATGTGTATTGGTGCCAAATAACTTAGTATAATAACGTCCTTGAGTAGAAGGTTCTTATCTATATCAATCGATTAGTTGAATCGATAGTGAGATGATATAGAGAACACTACTCTTAATTATTCCTAGTCAAGTATTAACATTCAAGGACAATGTTAATGCATAGAGACTAGCATGTAGGTCAACATGATGACTTGATCTCACAAGTCATGGATATGAGATATCAAGTTGACACATGGGTATACATTAGAGAATGTATACTGAATGACCCACCATGAGAAAATATCATGGATCGTTATATGAGTGTCATATACTTTCTCATGTGACTATTAGTATGACTATTAGTCCTTAGACCTGAAGTCACAATAGTTCCCTACATAAGGAGTTATGTACTTTGGTTTCGTCAAACGTCACCCGTAACTGGGTGGACTATAAAGGCGATTATGGGTATGTAACAAATTATGCGGAGGGATGTGAGTGATGTAGATGAGATCTATCCCTTCTATATGACGGGAGAGATATCATAGTCTTGATAGAGTGAGATCACTAAGTGCATGGCCATGCCCAAATAAGGCAATATGAGATATTAAGCTTATTTGATTATAGTGAGTCTACTTGGAGTTCAAGACGCCTAGATTGATTGGAGGATGACACGGTCTATGCCTCATGAAAGATCGATCTAGATATCGAGGATAGAAGGACGTTGTCAAATATTGTGATGGTCACAATTATTAGTCACATTGGTGATGTTGGATCTCAACATTCTTGTAACTTGGGTAGCAATGATGTGTTGCTAGATACCGCTCATTGCTTATGTTTCTAAGAGGTTAGAAGCATTGCCAACGTTACAAGAACCTATAGGGTCACACGTAAAGAACAAATAGATGGAGAAAAATGAAGTCAAGTTTGACTTGGCTAAATATGGAAAGTCCATAAAAGGCAAGTTTGACTTGACCCAAACCCAAATCAAGTTTGACTTGACTTGGTTCCACTTCAAGTTAGACTTGACATGGGAGAAGAAATGAAGTCAAGTTTGACTTGGCTAAATATGGAAAGTCCATAAAAGGCAAGTTTGACTTGACCCAAATCCAAATCAAGTTTGACTTGACTTGGTTCCACTTCAAGTTAGACTTGACATGGGAGAAGAAATGGAGTCAAGTTTGACTTGACTAAATATGGAAATTCCATAAAAGGTAAGTTTGACTTGACCAAAAGGCCACCTCACCTTGACTTGACCAAGTGATGACTTGGCTTGGTTTCCCCCCCATTTGAATTTGAATTCAAATTGAAAGGGGGTTAAGGAAGGCCACCTAATGGCCATTAGTGGCCATTATGGCCGGCCACTTAATGGCCATTAATGGCCATTAAGTGGCCGGCCACAAGAGAGAACAAAAAGGGGTTTTTGTTCCATTTTTCGATTAAGTGGTGTCCTCTCTTCTTCCTCTCCAATTGTTGGACCTTCTTCTTCTCTTTTCTCCTCTTGGCCGAATCCTATAAGGTGCTAGCATACCTAAAGGATTTCATCCATCTACTTTTGTTCGCGTGGATACTTCTAGAGGGACGGCACTTGACGTCCTAGAGATTCGACATCCAAAGGAGCGAACGGGATTAAACGGGGCACGCATCAAAGGTAAAATGTTTATCCCTTTTTAGATATAGGAGTAGATCGGGTTTTGAAGCATGTAAACGAGCACTCGTAATTTTTTGAAATGACTTTCTTCGCTCGGATCCTTGCTATTGGGGCTTTCGGGGTTTCCGCGACGCGAAAAAACGGTTTTCGTGGCCCGAAAAACCCTACAGTGGTATCAGAGCCACGAGCGAAGCTTGTGCTCGTTTTGTTTTATTTATTTTTTTTGTATTAGATACAAAATTTAGATAAATATATGCTTCTGTGATTTTTCTAAATTTTAGGATTTTGAGTAATTTTTCTTGTAGAGGCAAAGCGACGAGTGCGAAGCACTTGTAGACTTGGCCACCGAGAAAAACTTCTCCGAAACGGCAAGTTTCGCCCAAATGGTTTTTGGGACAGCGGGTTAAGGCACTGTATAATCGCAAGAAGACACTCGTGAAGGTTATTTCACGAGTAGGGGCGCTGCCCCTAACCCCGCAAGGGGCCTTGTCTTGCGATTACGCCCGAAACCCGCTTACCGAGACCGCCGCGGAGTTGTGACTCGGAAAAATTCTAAAAATCAGTAGAAAAATTATATAAAATCTATAAAATTACATAATTTTGAATTATGTATAGTAGTGTGATGATCATGGCCCAAAATCCTATTTTAATTAGATTGAAATATGTGTGTAATTCATATTACGGCCTGCGTGCCGTTATTTGTGCTGTGAGTGTTATATTGTGATTGCGACCTGCGTGTCGGTTTTTTTATTATTTCTTTAAAATTAGTTTAAGACTCGAATGTAACTCGAGTATAAATTTTGTAATGTACAAAATTAAAGATGAAGGAAATTCTGGAGAAGACGGACTCGTGGAAGCAAGCCGACAACACATAGGGTTCTGGAAGGAGGAGCTTGGAGAAGCTGCTGCCTAGACCCTAGGTTGACCAAAAGATCTTCTCATTGGCTTGAGAAGATCTTAGTAGGGCCATGACTAATCACACTTAATTTTCTTGTATATTTTATTTTGCTCATATGTATGTGATGCATGTTAGTATAGAATAGAATATACATGAGTGTATGTGATGCACATGTAATGTGGGAACCACATTTTGATGTGCACCTAGTACACATTTAGGTTAAATTAGATTTAATAAATGCCTACATACGATGCACATCATCGATTAGATTAGATCTAAATCGAAATCAACTCGTATATGCCTAACGAGCCTTGATACCCATCACTACCATGATCATATGCAATTGTTGAATCTGCCAAAGCAGAGCAATGCATTTAATCTTGGTGGGATGCGGAGGGACAACCTTGGTCCCGCCTATCACGCTTGGGTTAGATTGAGCTCAATTATATTGAGTAACTAGTTAGCTCAATTGGATCGAGCCTAACTATAGGCATATTCCAATAGTTGGAAAGGTAGGACAAGATCACATTTATCAATAGTCTTGGGCGATTTAGCCAAAGCTAACTCAAGATTATTCATAAATGTTAATTCTTGATCCTATAAACAAGAGTTGCATAGAGATGTAATTGGTAATTGGTACCTACCGATCATACTAAGTCTTGGGCGATTTAGCCAAAGCTAACTCAAGGCGTAGTATGATGTGAATCTTGACCTACGAGAATTATAGTTAGTTGGTGTGGATCTAGTAGTGTGGTTTTACCACATCTATGACTCGATTCTACCAAAGCCCTATAATTCAGTGGGAGCATCATTTAATTAAAGGCCTAGTTAAATGATAAAATATGATACAATGGTGGATATTTATTTTCTGCATTTTATGTTGTAGATTACCATGTCAAACACGAACACTCTCTCTCTGCGATCTGTCCTTGAGAAGGACAAGCTCACTGGAGCTAATTTCCTGGACTGGTACAGGAACTTGAGGATAGTCCTCAAACAGGAACGTAAGCTGTACGTTCTAGAGCAAGCAGTTCCTGAAGCACCACCACCCTCAGCCATCCGTAGCGTTAGAGATGCTCATCAGAAGCATCAAGACGACGCGTTAGACGTGTCGTGCCTAATGCTATGCTGCATGTCCTCTGAGCTTCAGAAGCAACACGAGAACATGAATGCCTACGATATGATTGGCCACCTCAAGCAATTATATCAAGGGCAGGCAAGGCATGAGCGGTTCGAAGTGACTTCAGGTATAAATGTTATAGAAGTCAACCTTTCTATTTCTACATCATGGGTATTAGATACTGGGTGTGCTTCTCACATTTGTACTAATGTGCAGGCGCTGAGAAATAGCAGGGCTTTGGCCAAGGGTGAGGTGGACCTACGGGTAGGCAATGGAGCAAGGGTTGCTGCTATTGCTATAGGGACTTACTTTCTGTCTCTACCCTCTGGGCTTGTACTGGAATTGAATAACTGTTGTTATGTACCTGTACTAACAAAGAATATCATTTCAGTTTCATGTTTAGATAACAAAGGTTTTTCATTCATAATAAAGGACAAATGTTGTTCTGTTTATTTAAAGGATATGTTCTATTGTAGCGCACATCTGATGAATGGCCTCTATATTCTAGACTTAGAGAGCCCTATCTATAACGTGAATACCAAGAGGTTGAGATCAAATGAGTTGAACCCAACCTATCTATGGCACTGTCGCTTAGGCCACATAAATAAAAGTCGCTTGTCCCAGCTCCATAAGGATGGATTGCTGGATTCATTTGATTTTGAATCATATGAGACATGCGAGTCATGCCTTCTAGGCAAGATGACTAAGACTCCCTTTAGTGGACATAGCGAGAGGGCAACAGATTTGTTAGGACTCATACATTCTGATGTATGTGGCCCTTTCAATGTTGCTGCTCGAGGTGGTTATAAATACTTCATCACATTTACTGATGATTTCAGTAGATATGGTTATGTGTACTTAATGACACATAAGTCCGAGTCCTTTGAAAAGTTCAAAGAATTCAAAAATGAAGTACAAAACCAACTCGGCAAGAGTATTAAAATACTTCGATCAGATCGAGGTGGAGAATACTTGAGCCATGAGTTTCGTGACTACCTAGCTGAGTGTGGGATTCTATCCCAACTCACTCCCCCTGGAACACCACAGTGGAATGGTGTATCCGAAAGGAGAAATCGTACCTTATTAGATATGGTACGATCTATGATGAGTCACGCAGATCTTCCTATATCCTTTTGGGGATATGCTCTAGACACGGCAGCGTTCACACTTAACCGTGTTCCATCAAAGGCGGTCATGAAGACACCATATACGATATGGACTGGGAGGAGTCCCAAGATGTCTTTCATGAGGGTTTGGGGTTGTGAGGCTTACGTTAGACGTCAAGTCTCAGACAAACTGGGACCCAAATCCGATAAGTGCTATTTCGTGGGATATCCCAAGGAAACTAAGGGATATTACTTCTACATTCCCAGTCAGCACAAAGTGTTTGTTGCTAAGACTGGGGTCTTTCTAGAAAGGGACTTTGTTTCTAGAAAGACTAGTGGGAGTTCGTTTGATCTTGAAGAAATTCAAGACAACGACCATAGCACTGAGCCCTTAATGGATACTGAACAGGAACCACAAGAAGTGGTGGATGAGATTGTTACACAAGAAATTGTGGAACAACAACCTGTTCAGGTAGACCTACCTCTTCGCAGGTCTGATAGGGACGTCGTCAGCCTGAGAGATATTCATTTCTCTTGCCTAACCTTGATGACGTTATGATCATTAAGAATGAGCCTACCACCTATCAGGAAGTGTGATGAGCCTAGATTCTGAGTCATGGCTGGAAGCCATGAGATCCGAAATGGAATCCATGTACACTAACCAAGTTTGGACCTTGGTTGATCCACCTGAAGGGGTCAAACCCATTGGGTGTAAGTGGGTCTTTAAGAGAAAGCCTAACATGGATGGACTTACTCATACCTATAAGGGTAGACTGGTAGCTAAAGGTTTCAAGCAAATTCATGGTATTGACTATGATGAAACCTTTTCTCCAGTAGCGATGTTTAAGTCCATTCGGATCATGCTTGCTATTGCAGCCTACCACGATTATGAGATCTGGCAGATGGATGTCAAGACAGCGTTTCTGAATGGAAACCTCCTCGAGGATGTGTACATGACACAGCCTGAGGGTTTTGTAGATCCACAGCATACTGGCAGAGTATGCAAGCTGCACAGGCCATTTATGGTCTAAAGCAAGCTTCTCGGAGCTGGAATCTTCGATTCGATGATGCGATCAAACAGTTTGGTTTCATCAAGAATGAAGATGAACCTTGTGTCTACAAGATGGTTAGTGGGAGCACAGTAGTCTTCCTAGTCTTGTATGTGGATGACATACTACTCATTGGGAACAACATCCCTTCGCTACAGTCTGTGAAGACTTGGTTGGGGACTTGTTTCGCAATGAAGGACTTAGGTGAAGCAGCCTGCATTCTAGGCATTAAGATCTATAGAGATAGATCTAAGAGATTGCTTGGCCTAAGTCAGAGTACATACATTGATACGTTTTGGCAACGGTTTACAATGCAGAATTCCAGAAGGGAAATCTGCCAATGTTACATGGCGTGAGTCTTCGAAGACTCAAGGTCCTTCTTCTAGAGAGGAGAGAGACCGCATGAGCAAGATCCCTTATGCCTCAGCCATAGGATCTATCATGTACGCCATGTTATGTACTCGTCCTGATGTCTCGTATGCTTTGAGCATGACGAGCAGATACCAGTCAGAATCC